>JAOEHV020069961.1:0-14090 GCA_025447995.2 Isaurus tuberculatus
TAAAGAAATTACTGTTTAAATTTTACCTTAACCCAGGGTTAAAGTTAACAAGCTTTTGAACAACCCAGCCCAGGTCTGTAGTAATATTAAACTAGCCCAAAAAATATAAATGTTATCTGTAAATCTCTGATGACTTATATGTAACAGAAACAACATTCTTATCTCACAAGCACCCCTTGATTTATCATTTTTAAAAATATTTGTTATTCAGCAAACTAAATCATCACTCATTACTTGAGCAAAAGAACTGTTAATCAGAGTATCATACTTTCATGTTGTAAGCGAAATGTGTTGTGTCACACAACTCCAAACACCCCTTTTCATTCTCTAGATGTGTCACAGTTACACAGACTCCCCACCCCCGGAATTGTGACGTCCTTTATGAACAGCCCCTAAATGAAGTTAAATATAAAAGGAGTGTGTTGGTAAAAATTATGTTAGCTGATTATTGGTTGGGGGCTCAATGAATTTGTCACGACGTTTCTGTACACCAAGGAAATTTTGAAAAATTATGCACCAGTCAATGTATCCCCCCTTCCCCAGGCCGCGCATAGCAGGGATCTTTTCCTAAGATTCACCGGTTTATCCTGCCCCGACATGCGATGGATTTACAAATTTTTACGCATTCGCCCAATGGACCGGAAAAGTGAGCAAGGGATCAGCGGGGGATTTGCTTGCGATTTTTCTGAAGTATTAGAAAGTGAAAGAAAGTTATTGCGCAATAATTATGACGTAATTAAATCAATAAAAAATGGTTGAAACTATTGAAGGAAAAGTTTATGATTAGCCCTGCAACAAAATATCGCATATTCACATAGAAACAATAACACCATGTTCAGGGGTAGTAATAACATTGTTTTTGCAAGTTGTTCTTGGGCAACCACAGCAAATTTTAAAGTTGCCCAGTTTCCCACCACACAATCAAATCGCACATGGAAACGTGAATATGGGTCAATAATGGCGGGCTTAGTCATGTGATAGATTGTACGACCGATCATGTGACCGGCTGACCGAAGAGCTATTTTTATCCCCGCTTTGTGAACCACTTGTGTTTACTCTCAAACATCGATGCTTATCTGTCATAATATAATCATTGACGGGTAGTAGCCGTGCTGGGGGCTTTCTGTACATATGCTGGTGAAAAATGATTTGCACCGAGTGTTCCAAAATAAATTTTAGGAAAAGCCAAAACAAATTGTCCATCCTCCACTTTAAACCGACCCGGCGTCAAGTCTGATAGAAACAAGAAGATGAACAATCCAGGGTCTCAAGGCACAGTTTTTAAGTTACTAAGTTTTTGATTGCTTAAAATGAAATCTTTGAATCAACACAGTCTTCCATAATTCGTTTTTCTATGTTTTATCACTTAAAGTAAAGAACGTTGATTTACTTCGGCTAAACAAAATAAATCATGGCGCTGTAACTTGGCTGGTTTTCGTGCCTTGAAAAGATCAAAAGAAATGTACAAAATGAATAATTTTTCGACTTGACTTTTCTCAAAAAGTTTTCGAGATTTCCCAGGGCTATCATTTTCCAGGGGGTTCTCAGGGCTCAGGAAAAACTCAAGGATCTTCCAGGACTCGAACGAACCTTGATTTTACGTGATCTTGATCGCCTGACTTGACGTTTTGGAGGATAACAACTGAATTTGGTAGCAACTAGATGTAAGTGAACAACACATAAACATAACACCAAAAGACATTTTACACTTTCTAATAAAGCAGTTTTTCTTGGTATCAAATATAGAGGTACAAGTACCTATGTGTCTAAACAACTATATGATACTAATAGATAAAAAAGAAAAAAAATTGCATTACATATGATTGATTTTCAAGTAGGAAAATCCTTTATAATCTTTAGAACTTTTAATCTAAAAATTACTTACTTAAGGGTGCGTTCGTTTGGGACTATTCCGGAATAGGATTACATGGTGGATTATCATCCCTGAAAATGGTTTCAGCCAATCACAGCCAAGATCAGAAAAAAAAACGTTTGTAATCCTATTTCGGAATAGTCCCAAACGGAACGCACCCTAAGATTGCTAGTTTACTCACAAATTTCGAGTTTTTTTTAAAAAAGTTCCATTGAGCTATTTTTTGCGCTGCAGTAACTGCTAAATATTATTCCAATGGTTTCCTAATGACAAACCAATGATTGAGAAAAAATTGCTTTCTTTCCTTTCGCTTCACTTTAAACCTAAAACCGAAAGGTTTCATAAGAACGACGCGGTCAACTTGTCAAAGAATAACATACAATGTTTACAAAATCAAATTCGTTTAGCCATATTGTTACGTCACCCAATTTAGAATCAATATCATACGAGCTGCTTTGGTCCCGGGAACAAAGAAAGACTAACATTTCAAACTAGAGCTGCGTCTATAAACGAATTTATAATAAATTATCATATTAAGAAATTTCAGGAAATAATCAAAAATTGTCCGTGTTCTAACCTAGGGAGAAGGACATCTAAGTAGAGGTTGACACTGCTTTTTTTCTTAAAAATGTAAAGATTGGTGGGCTTTTGACTTGATGATGTATTGGGTGAGATAGAATTTCCTTATTTAACATTATCGAATCGTCAGGACTTCGTTAAACTTGTTAAAAATACTTATTGTCTCTGAGTTCAGTCTGCCAAACACAAAATAAACACAGTAAATTTTAGATAAAGGCAGAAATAACATTAGTTTAAACCATTTTTAAATTATTGCGTGACAATAACTATACAATATTCGTATTATTGTGTCTCTCTCGCCCTCTGTCAACAACCTCACTGAACAGACAAAAGCGTCAAAGTTTTCTTAATCTTCTTTCATTTCAACATTGGCGAAGCAAAAAAATGCTGCGGTCTTTTGCTTGGGTGCTTGCTCTTGCTTCCAAACCTGTTGACAGTGAAAATAAGATGGAATAAACAGCTCCAATGTCATGCTGATTTTTATCTTTAGATCTAAAATGCTATCCTTCCCTAAGAAGAGTTCGAATGGTAAGCATACGTATGCGCGCAAATGGGCAACTGTGTAGGTTTTCTTTTGGCCGAAACACTAGCTACAGAAATTCAAAAACAGGAATAACAGTGATGCCTGCCTCGAGTGCCTCCCACAAACATTCTAACAAGCCCCCAAGGGATTCACCCGTATTTAATAGAGAGATGTAGCACCACAGTTAATGACCACGTGACTGTAATATTTCCGCCATCTTTTTTAAGTTTGGCGTTTGCACTTTGCTGTTGTTACGTGAAAGCAAGCTGTTTAGCGTTTACCAGGTACGTAGGATTAACCGCCAAACGTGAAAAATGGCGGGAAAATCGTCTTCACATGAATACACTTGCCTTTAACGTTTCACGTAAACGTGGTACTAAATCTCTCAAATGTAAAAATTTTAGTTTTTGTTCGATCATACAACTGTTAAGTAGCACAACTTGTACCTTGGCGTGAGCGGTGTACGGCTGAGGAAACTTCCCTTCTTTTTTACGGACTGGGTTCGAGTAGCTGAGCCGGATTTCAGTGGACCCAGCATGCTTTGTGGAGCTGCAGACAACACATCATTTTTAGTTGAAAAGAAATCAATTATTATTTCTCTAAGTTTAAAATAAAAACAAATTGTCACAATAAATATAAATCCGTTGTATAACACGACAAATTAGTACCAATTTTTTCGTTCGTAGCTTTGGAGGTTGGCTTATAAAAAGGATTTCAACATTGGTAGCAGTTAAACCGCAACTTTTCGTCTATGCAATTATCTGAAGTATTAATCCCTACAGAAAGAGTTTAAAAACATCTTTGGAATTAATGCTTAAACTCCCGCATGTTATATTCCTGCGAATATACATCCAACTCGAATAAACAATTCGGCTAATTATAAAGTTCAAACAGTTTTTACTGACTCGGTTGAAGTACTTCAGGAGCTGGTAGAACACATGATTTAATCAACTCTAGGTTCAAATATTTAATCTCTGCCGTAAGTAGAGTAGAAAGCTGACCTTTTGAGCAATACTGGGTTGCTTTGACGAAGGGCTAATAACGTTCTAAACTTCAGCTTCCACTCTACTTGAGGCGATGATTAAAACGTTTTAACCTAGAATTGATTAAATCACGGCTAGTAAATACACCGAAATTTACGGCAATTTCAAACTGAAACCACTTTTATTAAAACAGCTATACGTTTTAAAGAAAATAGTTGATACGAGCGTTAATAGCTAACGTTTCAATTAAGTGACAGACATCATGAACTGATGAAGGTGAGAATGAAATGATTAAAAAAAAGTTTAAAAAGGGAGGGCTTGTAACGTGAGAAAGCACTGAATAACAGTTGAATAAAATCTTTTTCTGAGCGTGACAGGGAAACGAGCAATACGAAGGAGAGTACAAGTGAGCGAACCTCCTCTGATTTCCGGGGTTTTGGGCGTGCCATCGAGATTGTGGGTACTAGGGTTGAATGGAGGAGATCGTACATTCTTTTCATCAACAGAAAGAAACTGATTCCAGTAATCCACAGGCATCTTAAGGAGACGTTCAACAACCTGTTGGGAGCCAAAACACGTCCATTACAACAAATACTTTCAACAGGTAACTTTATCTACATTAGCTGACGTCATTAAAAAAAAAACCCTGGGCCCGTTTGTTCAAAGACTGTTTAGCACTAACACAGGGTTAAGTTTTTAATCCATGCTCGTGTTTCTTACCATCGATAAACTGACTTGGCTTGGAAATTTATGGTTCATATGTTTGTATTGATGGAAATTCTAAGCAGTGTTTGCAAGCAAAGCAAACCTTTTTTGTGCAGAAATAATCGTTTGAATTTTCGTTAACCCAGTGTTAAAGTTAACCAGCTTTTGAACAACCCAACCCTGACGAATATTTTTAGCCAAATCTAATTTGGGCGATTCTAATCACTGGGTTCGTCTCCAATAACGAATGCGAACAGCGTGGAGCAGTTTTACGTAATAAACTAAAGCAGTGCTTGTCGTTTGAAAATCCTTGGTGAGTGGAAAAAAGCTTACCTATAAAGGTCTTTTAGGTGCGCGATTTTTCCCCTTTTTTATTTGCTTTATTTATGATAATTTGCCTTTTTTGGTGTTAAATAACAAATCACTTTTTTTGATAAACGGATTCGCACAACCAAACCACGCCACAGTACACGTGAACAAGCAGAGAAATAAATGGAGATTGAAGCCACCAATGAAAACCACGGTACGATCGTCTCGAATTAAAACGGGCATCTTGATCGGGGTGACGATCGGAGTTGGATAGTTTTCAAGTTCATAATACAGTTTCATTCTGAGATATGTGAAACGAAAACTCAGACTATGAGCAGAGGAATCGCTGATGATCGATGTACATTTTTTACTCGCAGGCGAGCGATTTTCTTTGGTAAGAAGCCCCATGTTTTGCTCTTCTCGTATTGATTTCAGGCACGCGATGGTGCGCGAGCGCGATCGCGCACCTCAAAAGACAAGCACTGTTTTAAAGTGATTTTAGATGTTATGTAGCAATTTAGGAAACTGGGTACAAAGTCCTGATGACGTCCGATATGCGGGAATAAAGCTTTACCAACCAAGCATCGCTTACAACAGCAAAACGACAACAATAAAAGAAAGAAGGATAGAACAGCTAATTCGCAATTCTGTTAAAAAGCTAGGCCGTTTTTTACGCTTGCTATTTTTCCAATAACGAAAAAGATATAGAATCGACTGTAAATGAAAAAAAAAACTACTGGTAAATAATACCTTCGGCTGTGACTTGGTTTCTTGTAACATTACCACTGGTTCAACGGTGGCAGAGGAGTGTCCGACGATAGTTGGCCCAAACACTTTAGCCACATTACCTACTGGCATCTTGCACTCAGGACATTGTGTTACCCTTCAAAAACAAGGTACATATGTTTACAGAGCACCAACATTTTCCTCCGACTAACCACTCTAGAAACAAGTGTCAGATGATAAAAGTCGACCAATAAAAACTTTAAATTCTACATAAGAAGTTAATTAATTAATTCTGAGGATGGTTTATACAAACATTTCATTAAAAACCACGGACGTGACAAGTGAATAGTCATAAATTTATCAGTCTATTTGTCACACCAAGAAACAATTCAATTTCTCCTTACAAAGAATAGTTTGCATACCGCAAGTTGAAAACAGTTTAACCTTTATCAACCAAGATCCACTCTTTGTACTCAATATCTGATTCTAATTTTGAATAATAAATGCAATGGCATCGCTTTGACTCAACAATTTCCATAAGTGACAAGGATTTTTTTCCATTGGAACTGTATGGTTTCAAATGGTTGTAGGGACATGTTAAAAAAAAAACCCACACCAAATTATTTTAAGGATTGCCTTGTGCTTTCATTACTTTGATATTGTATGGCCATGAACTGAAAATTTAAGGGTATTTGCAATATTTCATGAATTTATGACAAAAGAACCATTCAAGAACAAAAGTGTACCTTTTCAAATTCAAAGGCTATTTCAGCGATGGTTATTTTCCAAGGGCTTTTACATGTGAAACTATATATAAGAATAACTGAAATATGTTAACAAACCTCTGTAGGTGGACAATGAGGAACGCAAGAGTGTCCCTGTTGGCATTAGGAAGTTCACTAACTGCCTGGTACATGCCACTTAAACTATCATCTTCGTCAGGCTTGTCTGTATACAAACAAAAGCATTGTTTTTTATCTCTCATTAGGAAAGGCACTGGCTGGAAGGAGAGGAAAAGGGGAGTTCTGCGTTTCCTTTCTTTGAAAACAAATTTATGGCCGCCATATTTGTTTGTTGTTTCAAAAAGTGCGCGATGTTTGACGAGTGACGTAATTATTCCGGCTTATTCTGCCCCAGGGAGCAGAATGCTTGGAATATATTCCTGGTATTCTGGAATAAGAATAGCGACTCAATCGAACGGACATTTGGGATATTCCAGTCTATTCTTATTCCGGAATATGGTCAATCGAACGCACCCTTAATAATAAAAGACACGATGACAAGTTTAGTTGACGATGTTTCGACGCTAACCGACATCATTTCAAATAGTATTATTAATACAAGTTGAACTGTTTATATACAATGTATATGCTGCATACCGTTAGAATATATAATACAATTCAAATGAAATTCATCCTTCATTGCTTATTAGGACTAGGTTTATGATAACCTTATGTAGTGTATTAAAATTTATTATAGCTATTTATAAACAGCTCTAGAAGATTAACAATTTTCTGACTTACTAGCAGCATTGACAAAAGTTTTCCATAACTGGAAAGTGATGATTGGTTCTGATAAGTTTCTGAGGAAGTCCTTTAACACTCCACAGACCACATGTATGTCATCAACTTTGGACTAGAGGGGATAAAATAACAAAACTGTTTGAAAAAATTCATACATCTTTTGTCACCAAGGCAACTGTTTCTGCAAAAACCAGAAACGGTGGAACTTAAAGTCACAATATTGTATGTTTTTCAAAATGTCACAAACGGAATTCTACGTATTATACAAAGCAATATTAAAAAAGTTACAAGTGTGTAATCAAGCAGACCAAGTTAACACTAACATCTCATTTTCCTATACTCTGACACACTTTGTAAATCTTAGGTAGAATTCTTTTCATTTTTCATTTACTGCCACAAGAAACACAAACTAAAAATTCAACCTTTTCCTGTATTTTAATAGTAATAAATGCAATTAAATTTTGCCAACTTTGGTATGTGTGATAAACTAATAAAATTACACGTAACCTTTGACAATTTAGTACACAATGCAACAAATACATAAAACAAGAATCACAGATTGAAGATGAAATGATTTTACTACACATCCAGATTTTTTTGAGTGTAAACACAATTTAAAGTCCAAGTCTTCCCAGTGTTAATAACTTATATCTTTTAGAAACTATAAAGTTGTCACTTACCAAATCAACTGATTTTCCTTGAAGGAACTTCTCTTTTATTTCTTTTACAACACGATCAGCACTAAAGGATAGAAAACAATGTTACATGCAAACTAAATATTAAATAGTGACAAGTATTGGTGGCACATACATACCAGTACATGTTGCCACTAATAAGGGCACTGAGGCCACATGAAGGTTTCATTTAGCTGAAGTACAAAATACAAACCCAGTTGCAAATGGAGCAAGCAGATATATATGATAATGAGAACCTGTTTCCTCCTGGGAAGGGCATTCAACAGTATTCATTCTAAGCTCAGTTTACTAATCTCATTTAGTTGGAAAACTAAGTGAACTTCTACAAAAATATTCAAAGCTTGGCACAACCAGTGTTTAAAACTAGTACCTTATGGCGTCAAACACACCGATTTGTTTTTAAGTATGAGGAGCCATAAAAAACCTTTTATTTTGTAAAGGGAATTATTTTCCATTCAACTTACCCTGGTACTCTGTAGATTCCAACCTCTGAAAGGCCACGTTTTTCAATTTCACTGATACACTTCTCCTATAAATTAAGGAAGGTTGATCTAATTATAGAGTATTTATTTATTATACCAGAAATGAAAGAGTTTCAAATTGGACAAAACAGACATTATTTGGAGAAGTCAAAAAAAATCTTAAAACTTACCACAATCTGAGGTACCATAGGGCTGGTGTTTGGTGCAAAAAATTCAATATTGAGTTCCTATAACAAAGACAATGAAAATTTAATAGATATTGTTTTGTATTATAATATGTTTTGTTATTCAATGTTCATTTTCATCAAAAAGAGAGATTTATAGTGTTATAATTGTAATAAACTATCCTTTGAAATGTGTCAACTACACTTTGGATTGACCCGAAGATTTCTGGAAATCTGATTTTGAAGTATCAACAGAAAATTCAATACATACTCGACCCCTTTTCCCTGATCCTGGAGTACTGTTGCATGGTACACATGGAAGTGGTAATCTGCTCTTGCAATCAGGATGGCACACTGCTCGACATGCTGCAGAAAAACAATGTTTATTAACCTTAATACCACAAGTTGAAAAATTAATACACTTAAAGGTAGGTTTGTATACATTCAGAATTTCAAATATCCAGACTTTTCCTGGATTTTTTAGAGCAGAATCAGAAAACTGATTTTTAACATATTTTCTCAACTCTTAACCTAAATGACTCAAACCAAGAGAAAGTCTCGCATGTTTCTTATGTTCATGTTTTAACTGCCAGCTACTGGAATAAGAAAAATGTTGATTTAATCCAATGAAAGGATTTGCAATTTAGTTTTAATTTCAAAATAAGCACCAGATTCTTTAATTAGATTAAACAACATACCAATGCACTTCAAAGCCAATTTACCAAACTTGATCCTCTTGTCACACTGTAAAGTTCAAAAAATTGCTAAGATTTACCAACACATTACCAAGCAAAATTAAACGGATCACTGGAACCAATTAATATGGAGCTTTGGTAAGACTATCCAACTGATGACTCATTATTTACTCAAAGAAATATAGGGTGTCTAAATAGAAAAACTAATTGTTAACAATCTTTTAATTATAATCAACATTCATATAAGAAAACAAAAAATGTTGATGTTTAAGTTGGGAATTTCATAAATAAAAATTAAAATAGAGGAGTATCATACTTAACAAAATCGTATGCGATACTTTAGCAGGAACTGCTGTCGAACTTGTACAGTCACATTCTTTTCTTTCAAGCTATTTAAAATCTTTCAAAATTTTCACCACATTCACCCCTCCTCCTTTTTGTTTCCTTTTTTCAGGAGTTTTCTTACTTTTGAGATATTCAGACTTTATTTGGTTTACATCGCTTTGCTAGCAAGTGTGGCAGCAAGCAAGCACACTTGCCTTGTACAAAGAACTGGAAAGCATGCTTAGTAAAATGGCAAAGAACAAATCTAAACTGTGTAAACTGCTAACAAAAACCTTTATTTATTAATAAAAACAAAAGTAGTAAGAAAATAATATTTATGATACCCTAGCTTTTCTTAGTGAATCAAAAGCTAATAATTTTTTTAACACATAAACAAAATAAAAATAACAACAATTATGCCAAGCTAAAACCTGGTAGACATGCCAATCTGCCAACACTTAGTTGTTGATAAATTTTCCATTTCAGTGGACAAGTTTATCAGTCAGCAGTTAACATAGAGTCCTGGGTATTAAATAGTTCAAAAGGGAAAATAAAACAAATACTTTTTATCAAAAATTTGTCAATAATTGTCATTGTTATAATTCAAGACAATTATAATAAATTAAGAGCTTAACTACCAATTTTTGGTATAGAAATTTGTCAAACAATGACTTTAAAAATTAATAGATGATGTAAGCTCAAGAGTTTGGTCACTACCACAAAAGAAGTCCAGTTGTATATAACTTGTTTATCATCTGGCCACAAATGACACTACAAGTACCACTCATGCAAAAAAATGTCTAAAGTTGGAAATGCTTGCAAAACTTACTAGTGCACAAGTTTCTGGTCTTATGACAGTCTTGGACTGAAACACATGGGCCTGGAGAAGAAATCATAGCTTGATTGATAGATGTACACATCATTATAGATGAAAGGTAAGTAAATATTGAATCATTGATTACAGCAAAGAGCTACTTGATTATGCAAGTTACTCAATAAACTTATCAGTACATTCTATTTGCCCATATATCTCTTCCTGGGATTATTTAAGCTTTAGTTTTCAAAAAGAAAACTATAATTAGTATTTGGATATTCTTTACAAAGCAACAAAAAAATTAGCTATAACTACCAGATGCTTAAATACCTTTTTCTTTTTAATAACATTTCCAGTGCTTTGGGGAGTTGCCCTGCAACAAACAGATGTTTTTAATGTTAGTAATGCGTAGATAACATCCTGACTACCACTGGGGACCAAAAGAACTATGAAGAAAATCTGGAAGATTATATTTTTAAAATGCATTAGTTGAATGAATACAAAATGCCATTTAGTTGAAGTGTGGTAGCCAAGTGAACTGCAGAAAAGAACCAATGACAGTTTTCAAAATACAGAGCTACTAAGGAAACAAAGTTGGGTGCAGGTATGGGCAGGCCCATACCTTGTTCTTTTAGTAGTAGTCCTTGCAGGGGTCTTGAATGATTTAATTCTAAAAAATAAGACTGCATTAGCATATATGTAAGCTTAAGAGCTGAAAAATTTTAATAGGCCAGCTGTCTATCATCGTTATAATCAAGTATGATCATAATAAAGAGGTAGCAATTACTATCAAATAAAAAGCTTGAAGGTTAAAGCAAGTATACTAGCAGGCTTAGGAAAATTATATTTTTTAATCAGAGAGTGAATTAATTTTTCTGTTGCAAGTTACCTGTCGTGATTAACAAAACCACAAATTACAAATAGTTAATTCAATGAGCAAAAATTAGCTTAGCTTTAGCTTTATGTGGCTTGGCTATCTTCATAACCAAGGGATAGGAAACAACTTGGGCATATTCAATACTAAAGCATGCTTTAAGCAAAGCAATTTAACAGTGTTTATTGGCTTGAAAATGATTATTCTTTTTTTGTACTCTAGTGCTTTTCCTCTGGGAAGCCTGATATCAATTTTAATTATAAAGCAACTTGAATAAAAGTTTTAGAAACTGAAACTTTATTTTTCACTACACTAAAATTTATTTTAGGTCAATAAATTACAAAAATTTTTAACAAAGAACTAAATATACTTCTGTCATACCTTTGCCTTTCATTGGGGTTTGCATTTTCATCCTCACTCTCATCTTTGAAAAAACAAAACAAGTAATCTGTATAATTTAAGTAGATATTAAATTTCTCAGTTTAAAATGTGAAACAAGAGTCATAAATTTATCCTTTGTTGCTGAACTCAGCAGTACAAAGATTTTTTCATTAGAAAACCACAACCTCCTAATTTTTTACAAAAAAGTTTAGCTATTTTAAGTAAAAAAAAACTTTTAAATGAAACACCCCAGAGTAAATGTAATTAACCATGATAATATTACACTCTCTGCATTGTGCAATTAATGCTAATTTCTACAAAGGCAATAGTTACATTGTATCCACAAATTATTACCTTTTGTATTCACATACGTAGTAACCTTTACTTTCCTGTCAGGACTCAAAGTGATCTGGGTTCTTGCAACAACAGTCTCTTCAATCTGAAAGTTTCAATGCAAAGTCAGCAAGACTTAGAGATTTTAGTTAGTCCATCATAAAACAAACAGTCCATGGCTAAACAGGACAGAATAGTCAGTTTTCCCTTTTAGGCTACTGTTTTTAAATTTTTTCATAAAAAAAGGAGTCACGTTGGAGTAGTCGTCATCAGTCGCACTTCCCACCTCTGCAACCAGGGATCGACTGCCGAACTCCACACGTGGGCTCAGATTTGTCAATCTCTATCTGACTCCGAGGATTTTTCTCTGGGTACTCTGGTTTTCTTCCCTCCTTTTATACTGTGCTCCAAGGTCACGCATGGTTTGTATAGCGGCAGCCAGAGGTGCCTATACAGGGTGCGAAATTAATAAAATTTTCAGCCGGCCCACCTGGATATAGTTTATCGAATCGCAGTGTTTTGGGGACTTTGACAAGTGCTATTGGGCCGGTTAAATGTGTTTTTGAGACACTTTTACTGGCCAACAGCCAAAGTAATCGACGTTAATTTCACACCGTGCTACATATGCTTTCGGTTCAACTTTGTTGAGCTGTTAGCATAGAATTGCCACCACATGGTATGCTTCAGACAACATAAAAAATAGTTAAAAATGATTAGGATTGAACATTTTTCAAACCTTCTTGCACATTGTGAGTGAGTTTTAAACTTAATTACAACTGAAAGTTGTTAAAAATTAATAAACTCCATTAAATTTTATTTGTAACATTACAAATAACTTTTCTTACATAAGTTTATTAAAATGTATAAGAAAAGTTTAACATAATTTTTTCACTCTAAAAAAAGTTTAGGCTTAGTGATTTTAATTTAGTAATGGTCACTAAACTGTACTACAACTACCTTTAAGCATTAAATGGTGGCAGATATTTTTATAATACTTACAGCTGTTTCTGTTTTGGATTTCTTTGGAGGAGAGGCCTGCAATCATTCAAAAATATTTTAAAAATGCTTACAGAACTATAACAACTAGCTTAGCATACAAAATAAAACAAGTAAATAGAAACTGGATATTATGAGCATTACCCCATCAACTGGTACAACCCCATCTGGAAGTGTACTGGGCTAAAAAATAAAAAAGGATTTTTTAGAAATATGACGAGCTAGGCCATGCTTTACTGAAGGTATGTTGAGCAGAATGCAGTACTGTAGCCTAATCAAATGTTGTAAAAAGAGAGCCAAACAAGAAACTAACTAAATTATTTTTTAAGGTAGACAATTAAAAAGTTAAACTAAATTAAATAAAACTTACCAAAACTTTTCTCCATTTACTATTTGGTACATTCCTATCATTACTTGAAACATCCTACAGTCGAGAAGATTGAGCAGAGTTAAAGTTTGAAAATTAAAATTTACTTAATTTAATTAAATCAAATTACTCCAGTTTTTTGTAGTCAGGAGTATTGAGCCACATGCTATCTTCACTTGTATCTTTCCAACTAAATACCACAATAAATTATGCTTTTACTGTCTTGAAACTCAAAACTTATCTTACCAAGTCATCATCAGTAGGATCATAACTGACATCTGATGGTGAAAGTATTGATGCAGATGATTCATCCAGCCCATATGGCCTGTAATATTAAATGGTAATAGTTGATATATTATACAGAAAACATTTTTATTCCTTGATAAAATATTAAGAGAGCATTTACCCTGAAAGATAAGGAACATTTCTAACTGTTAAGTATGACTGATATAAAAATAATTCTTATTATAAGATGAAGCCCCACTTAATGAATTCTAAATTAAAGATAATTTATATGAAGTTGTTCAAAATAAAGTTCACAATTTTTTATGCTGTCTCAGGTGTCTTTCCCTTCTATCAACCAAATACAGTAGCCATTTTTTTCAAAACTTAACCCTGCATGAAGTTCACACCCTAGATAAGGCAATTAAGACCATTATTAAAACCACCCGAGATAAGGCAATTAAGACCATTATAATTAACAATTAATTAAAATTTGGAACTCACTACAAAGATTTAAATTTA
>JAOEHV020070063.1:0-16439 GCA_025447995.2 Isaurus tuberculatus
TAAGCATAAGGTTTTCAGCCAATCACAGAGAGGGCCTGGGAACCAAAGTTCACAAGAACTCAGAGCAACTGCGCCTGAGTAATCTCTTCTTTATTTCACGTCTGTGCTGCGTTTATTGCATGCTTATGTTATGGTTATCTTATTTCACAAGTGTGAACTAGGCTTGAAGGAGCAAAGTCTCTGCTAACTAAATCATCTAAATTTTTAACATCTTATCTGAACAAACTTTGCATAAAATAACTCATTCACTCTGTTTGGCCAATAGAGGAAAAATAGACATCAAAAAGTAAAATAACTACAATTTCAATATAACTACATGATTGTATTAAAAATAAATCTGTTGTCCAGTGCCAGCACAAAGGCACTTGTAATGATACCAATGCTCAATTACATACTTGATCAACAACAATCACAATTTAGTTTTATTCATGTTAAATAATTTCTAAGCTAATATATTATGTTTCTAATCACATGGCTGATAAAATAGGTTATAAAATGATTAAAATTAATATCAAGTATCATTACAGTACTCACCATTCAGAGATGTTTTATCATCATTTTTCAAGCCTAACTTCCGCTGCAGAGTTTTTTGACTAGCTTGAAGTGTTTTCAACTGTTGTAACTATTGAAGAAGAAAAACTAAAAATAAACTTCTCAAGTTTCCTTCTTGTAATAACAGGGCAAAAAATAAAATTTGTTTCCAAACATAAAATAACAATTACGTATCTTACAAATTATTATAAGGCTGAATTATTATCAGTAAAAAGAACTTCTGTCAGGAAACTGTTACACATATTAAAAGTGATTTACATTAAATATTAAATTTCATAACTTTAACACTTTGACTTTAATAACAAAAGTGTAAATGAAAGTGGCATATTCATTTTCAAATTATAAACAATCAGTTATAATTCTTAACTCAGAAGATATGCTTTTAAATCTCTCGCTTTTGGGAGAAGATTTCCACCTTTTGGATCAACTTAATTTTGTTTTCCTGCTTTTGACAAAGAAGAATTATCCACTATTTTTTGTGAGGAACTTTAATTTTCAATCAAAGTAACAAAAAGCTTACTATGTTGAGAATTGCATTTTTATTGACGTTAAAAATTTAAAATAAAGGGTTCTTCTAAGAATTGTCTTTTGAGTCGTTCCCATAATATTTAAGCGGTTTAGTGTCAATATGCAGTGCATAGACTACTTGTAACCAATATAATATATTTTTCAAATGGCTTCATTTCAGATACTCTCAACTGATCTGGAAGTGGTTCCTGCAAACAATTCCAAGTAAGAGACTACTGCTTTTGAGGTTCAGGGATAATTATATCTCTGAATTCTCAATGAAAATAACTCAAATAAAACAATGATATTTGCAACTAAAAAATAATGAACCTGGCATGTAGCATGTAAAAAAGAATCAAAAGAAAACTTTTAAAAGCAGCTAACATAAAACTGTTCCTATTAACTGAGTAATTTACCAATCATCTCTTTGCTACAAAACAGAATTTCGACTTTCACACCAAAATCTGCACCGTCAACTGCTTAAACAATAGCCTCTGGGAGATTTATTTATTTTTTATTTTTTAAATATTAGAATTTTGCGGCAATTGACTTTTTGCTTTAAATATGGTTTACAAAGCTGTTGTTTACTAGTCAGATTACAAACCAAAATCAATTTTGACTAATGAACATACTTTGTTTTCTCTGTGTTTATTGACTGCGATTGCTTTCCTCTTCGCATCACTGCTAGACTCAACCAATGGTTCCAAACCACTAAGAATTCTTTCATCATGCTTGATTTCCTGTTCTGCTGACCTTTGAGTGAAAGTAATAAACTTACTTTAGATCAAATTGCTAATGGTTCTACAGGAATAGAATATTCATCTTCCTTTTTTTGGAATACACAATGAACATGTATATTCCCTGTTATACTGTTGTATTGTTTCTGCTTGCTACTCAGTTAGAAAAAGCCAAATTAATATGGTCTTTAAATTAGTTACACAGAATTATTGTAGTAATAGAAATTTCCTTTGTGATACATATGTATTTTTCTTCTTAATGGTACATTGAATGATGTGGAAGTAAGTAGGTTCTATGTGTGCAAGAACAAAATTATTAAATTAATATCTAGGTGTAAAAATTAATTATAGGGCTGGCTATGTTAACTGCCCTTTCTTGAATGCTACTCAACACTTAACTCATGCACCTATCAATGTTAAGCCACTGGGGGGGGAGGCCGGGCATAGGTGGGGGATTTGACAGTAGTCATCATCCCGTAGTGGGGACTTTTGACCGTTTTAATGGCCTTTCTAGCAACATTTTATTAACTTTTAGTTGCTATTTTGACAATCCACAAATGCCCTGGGGTGGGGCATTTGAACATAAACTCTCAGCTCAGTTCAAATGCCCCGCCTATGCATGGCCTCCCCCCCCCCCAGCAGCTTAACATTGATAGGTGCATTAGGGTTACACATTGAGCCTCGGCTTTGATAAAAATCATAGATTCGTTTTTGGAATTGAACGGAGTGCACTTCTCATAAACTTGGATTAGCCAGGTTAAGGGAGGCCTAGAATGGAGACAGGAAGGGAGGGGAGGGAGGGGGCGATTGGGATACGCGTAATGAGCCCCTGTAATACAGGTTTCTCTCTCTCTCGCCAACCAAAATCTTACCATTTGGAATGATCATTCCCAAAAAAATGACTGGCTTAACATCTGATAGTTCCTTTCCTTACCTAATATCTTCATTTACAGCAGCAAGTGCCTTCTCCCATCCTTTGCGCAGCTCCTCTGCTTCTTTAACAGCGATTGCTTCGTCAACCTGATCGAGAACACCTTGCTCAAATTCTTCCTGATTGAATACGTCTACTTTCAGATCACGTAAAACTGCTGACTGTTCAGCGACTGGAACCGCTCGTATTTTTGATGAATCAATGGAAATGCCAAAGCTCTTTGTTTTGTGTGAGACACGAGGCAAACCTGAATCATTGGTCTCCTTACGATCAAAATCAGGTTGCGAACCATTATGATCCTGTTCATTTTGTAACGAGCTTTGTTCAAGTGTTGAGTTCGTAGTATCCTGACCACTGCGCTCCTCCATTATCGCTTCATTGTGAACACGAAAACCGCCATCAACTTTATCTAGTTTGTATTTTATTGCCAGTCGATTAAAGCCCACCGTGAAAAAATGGCGAAAGGTTACAAACCGGTATCAACTTCTTAAATGAATTATTGAATGAACTGAAAAAACTTTTCTTTTTAAGATTGAAAATTATGAAATAGTGGAGTCTTTTTATGACCTTAGCAGTTTGCACAATTCTTGATCAGCAAAACAAATACTCTCCAGCGTGTTGAAAGTTCAGCGATTTTCAAGCTTGTATGACGTCGAAGAGTTAGGACATTTTGGTTCCCAGTCTCTTGACGTGTCTCCGTCAATCATTGATTCTTTTTCTCTGTTACTCATCGTGGCCGAGTTAATGATAGAAATGATGCATGATGATAATTGCGAATTTATAATAAAAACTTTTATATAAATAAAAGAACTGTTTCTCCAGTTAGAAATTTTTTAAAAATTAAATTTAAAGAATGTCCCGACGTTTCGGATAAAACTCTATCCTTCTTCAGGGGAAGTGATCTAAAAACAAATTATGCGAGGTTTTTATACAGATAAAAGTTATTTCGCATTTGAATTTCTTTTGTCTTTAAAAACAACACTTAAGTATTCCCTTGGTAGTTTTAAGCCATCGTCACGATTTGTGGCATTGTTTGTCTTATTAATTTGCCAAGCTTCAAGAAAGCGCCTTTTTCGCCAATTGCGAATTTGTTAGCTAAAATAACATCTTTTAAGACCTTTAGCTCAGTGGTGTTTAACAAAACATAGCCGAAGTTTCCGGGAGAAACAACCCATCTCAGGCCCCTCTCGACCATGTGTCTAGAGTTATATCCAGTCCCTCGAATAGTGTTTCAATTTTTTCTTGTGTTTCAGTTTTTTCTTGTGTTTCAATTTTTTCTTGTGTTTCAATTCTTTCTTGTGTCACAATTTTTTCTTGTGTTTCATAAAAACTTGTTACGTTCTAGAAAAGAAATGTGTTCCAATTTTTCAGTTCTGGTGCTTTGAAAAAAACAATTGTGTTTCAAATATGAAATGTTTTTGTTTGACATAATATTGTTTTGTTTCGATTTTAAAAGTATTTTGTGTTTTGCCCTTGTTGGCGACCGTACTGACCCATTGCAGGTTAGCTCTTAAGCTGCAACTTGTTCCTATACTCATTTTTTTTAACCAAGAATGAAAAGCAGACTAAGTCAGCTCTGGCAGAAAGAAGGTCACACAAGTGGGCACTAAATCCACGTTGGTAACGGGCATTACTCCTTGTATTTACCATTAATAAAGTGAGTCTAGGATGTAAGCAGCCATGGACAGCTGTTTGGTCAACTAGCAATACTGCATGAAGGCCAAAACAGCTGTCCATTTACTTATTTTTTTCAAGAACATACTTGATAAGAACACTGAGGCTGAAGTCGCCCAAAAAAATAAGAACAAAGTAAAAACAAACTGAGGCTGAAATCGAAATTTATTGAGAATAACTAATTAGTAAAAAAATGTGCATTCAAACGACCACAAGCTACTGGTATATCCATATATGAGTATGTCCATATATATGAGAGTAAATTTCCCTCCAAAAGACTGTATTTCATTGAACGCACGCACAACATAGCGAGACATTAATGGCAAATGCCACAAATAAGAACAAAATAAGAACATTTTGAGGCTGAAATTGCCCTCAAAATAAGAACATTGAGGCTAAGCAAAATTTTACTGGTTCTTAAAAAAAAAGTGTAGCTGCTAAGGTCAGGCAGGCTGTTATGCCTATTACTAACGACAGCTGTAAGTTACAGTCTTTGAGCATGAATAAACACACTAGCATTCGAGCCGGTTAGTTTATGCTACACCGTACTGATAAGTCCCAAGAAGGACGACTGAACAGCTGTCTACGGTTGCAAATTCTGACTTATTCCAAGCTTTTAATCATGTTGGTTCACTGACACGGCTTCTATTTCACATATTATATCAGTCATTTATTCACCTTAATGTATTGCACGTTTTAGTGACAACTAATAACTCATCTGACTCGTACTAGCAAGTATGTGTTAAACTTACGACCTCCGCACGATCAGTACGCTTTTACTGTTTCAAACTGAAAATCCAAAAAGAAAATTTTTGGAAACTACATATAACAGTAAGAAAAATATATTAAAAAGTGCGAATTGGCAAATAGATCAAATTAGTGTTGACTTTACTGAAAAGCCGGATTGATGGAAATCAAATGCTGACTCATGGTTCCATCTGTGCAAATCCATTTTATTTTTAGGCATTTTAACTTTCCGAGACCTTTCAAGAAACGTCTTGATACCAACCCGCATATTATACTTTCATACCTAAATAAAGCTACTGAATACGCGAGATACACTTAAAATAACTGAAGTTACAAAACTTCTAAGTGACACACCTACCAATAACAAATTCATGAATAGTTGTTTGTCCGTTGTTGTCAACCAACACCAAGGGCATAAGACATCAAGCTAAGTATGATCATGACGCTTTGCGGTAGTACAAATATTCTCAAACTCTTATGTTTACTTGAGGTCTTGTTATATCTGATGCCTTCGCAATATTATATCTTCGAATTCCCAAAAAGCTTTTTTGTTAAATTCAATTTCTTCGATTGTTCTTATTCTTTGTATAGTATGTCGGGCATCGAGGTTTACTAACTGCATGCGCAAGAAATGTTATTCATATTATCGAGTATCATTGTTTTTTTAATGTTTGACTCAGCCTAATTTATGGTGCCGATATACTATTACTAAAACGATAACCTTAAGCCTTACTGTTTTCAATTTATAAGCAACATGCACGCAGTAAATTAAGCCTAGCATTCATTAGATCTCTAGCAGATTTCCCAAAATCCACGCAGGCCATCTATTTTTGTTTTGCTTAGCGGTCAGCTTTAAGAGCTGTTTTTAGGTTGAAACGTTTTCTCATTTTTTTACTAGAATTAATTTTTAGCTGATCAACCAAACCTCGCAACAAAACTCAAACAATTGAAACTGAACCGACAGGAAAGGAGCGGATCACGTCCTTAATTTAGCGACCAAACTTTGGTTCTTTTTTTGGAATGTTATCCTTTTTTGCTTAGAGTAGAAACTAACGAATTCTGCGGTTTTCCTCAAAAAGGACTCAATCGCGACCACGTGCGGAATTACCGATTTTTTGAATTTGTACTTGGGAAGACTGTCTAATATCTTACAAAACCCTTATCGATCTAATTAAGGTTCGATAACTTTTACGAAAACGCAATAAATATTGACTTTGAAGCTTGCCAATATTGCGTATGTAATCTGCATGATGCGTATTTATAAAAGAGGTTTCATTCTGGCACAAAAGTAATGAAAAGACGCAAAAGTGGCAGCCTAATTAATTTATGTTTTTACTTGGACTAAAAACAAATTAGTGTTCCTTAACAATTAAACTAACAGTAGATATGAGAAGTAACCAATGGGCGGAGCGATAAAACTGTATATAGTTCTTTTTTTAAAAAAAAACAATGATTCCGAGAACATGGATGATATGAAGTGATATAAATAGCGGAAATAAAAATAGGCAGTCAAAGACTGCATGTAACTCAAGGCAGAATGCATAACAACGGTAGAATGAAAATGCAAATTTTTTTATGAGTAGCGACTTTAGTATTGGTTTTAGCATAGTGAACTATGATTTTCAGAAGAAAAAGTTAAATATACAGTGTAAGCATAAGAAACAGAAAGGTTTTCTTTTTTTAAGTATCATTTAGTCTTGAACAAGCATAAAGGATAAATAAGTAACCCGAGCCTTCGTTCTCTTAGCCAGCGAGATCTCCTTGACGACGATCACGTGTTTGAATAACCGCTAGGAACGCCTGCTTCAATTGGAATGGTTACAACTCACTCATTCAAACCGATGACATAGTGACGAGAGGCCCAATAAGGCCTTTCGTCACAAAAATGAAAAGTCAACACGACGTATCAAAATTTAAAGAAAGCTCTACATTTCAGCAGGCCAAACCAGCCTTCTTTAGGTTTAAAAATTCAAATTGGCTAACAAGTGCTCATAAGTAACGATTTGGATAGTGGAGGAAGTGGAAAGAGCTTAGTTGGCTATAATGACGTCATATCCATCAGCCTTGGGTACGAGGTTGAAGTATATTGAGCCTGAAGGAAATTTACTGATTCTGAATAAAATGAATTACATCACTGTCAAAGGCCAAGCAAATAGAACATAAAATTTGAACTAAAGGTATACTTTTTCCCCTATTATATGAAAAGTAGATACTCTTCTAAAAAGAGAGTGTATATGTAGAGCTTTTCAGTTTCGAACAGTAGATCATGTAGCTAAGGACGTCAGATCGGCAAATTTTTCTGCTCATCATTCCGGTGCGGTCCCGTGGTCTCCACTCTTTTTTTTCTTTGTATGTCAGATGATGTAAGGCCTCCCGCCCGGCTATTCGAGATGGAAATAAAAGCCATCGGTTTTACTACGTACAAAATGAAAAAAACAAAACGGTGTTTATAGGCCAAATAAAGTGGATTGAAAAATGTTTTGAAAATTAATTATATCATGGAATTGTAAAAACGTGTTAGGAAGTTAATACGACTATAGAAACAAACTAAGACACTAATTTCAATTCAACAAATGCGAATAGTTCGGCAACAAATATTGATTTGAAAAATTATGTCATCGTATCCAAATTGGTCAAGGACTCGACGCCATTAAATGACTGTATAAAGCCTTTTTTTCTGCTGTATGATTTTTCGAAGACTTATTCTAAAAACAATTAACAAATTACTGGACAATTTTAAAATTTGGAGTCCTCAGGAAAGAAATTTTAATTTTACATTTGAAATGCCTCGATCAATTCAGTCCGGAAGCGACAAATGCAACTTTCTAGCAAAAGTAAACAGGAAGTTTAACTAAAATATCATTGAGCCATAGAAACAAAACACTGTTTCGATCCCATCTTTGTTTTCGTTTTTGTGGACTTGAAACAAACGCGTAGCCGATACTAAGAGTAAGCAAAACAAAACAACTTTTTAATTTGATTAACGTAAATTTTTTTTTTTTGTCTTGCAGACAAGAACGGCGACAAAACAAAAATGAATAACCCTTAATTCGTACGTAATTCTTTAAAAACGCATGGAACGAACAAAAATGTACTGTCATCATGATGATTTGTCTACACAGGAAAGATCAGTTCCTCAACTCTCAAACCATTTTCAATTCCGCAACTTACGACCAGGATGCATAATTTGTTTGTTCAAACAGTTCAAGGAATTCAGTTGCCGATTAGTCAGTATTTTTTCCCTCGATTATAGCCAGATTTGTTTTTCTTTTTGACTTTTATCAAACTTTCTTACTAAGAGAGCTGTCATTAATTTCACTTGGGAGGGGCCAGAAGGAAAAGTGCTACGCCATGAAACTATTACTGAAGTTTTGTGAGGCTTAGGCCCAGGTCAAACGTCCATCTTAGCATGCGTCGAACGAAATTACACTTCTGAGTCAAACGTCGAACTAATTGTCTTAATTCGGTCGACCGGAATTCAGTCAACAGGAACAACAGAAGCTGTCCTTTTGGCAAAAAAAAGTCAAATCGAGGCTAAGACATATAATATCGTGCTTTATTAAAGTTTATGAATTTTTCGACGCATGATAAGTTCGACGTTTGACCCACAGTCGATTTTATGCGGTTCTATAATCGACATCTCCTGTCGATTAAAAAGGTTGTGTTGACCGAAACTCAATCAGTCGATCTTAATTGGGACAAACGTCGAACGTATCATTGTACATAAAAGTGCAATTTCATTCGACGCATGCTAATATTAACGTTTGACCTGGGACTAAGAAATCTTTTCAAAAATTATTTATGGGCTATTAAACCTTTGTTCGAAAATCAGCTGTATATAAGACTTTAATCATTTGAACTTTTTTTCAAATGTCCGAATGAGTACTTACAGTGTAAAACGTATGAAGTGAAGATTCTATACTAGTGAAGAGGAAGGTGAATATTCCCAGGATGAAAGTGGAGTGACAAGCACGAAATGAATGTCGACCACATTGAAAATCTAATAATGATATTGGAAGTCTTGCATGTCAGGAATCCTTAAAAGGATTCTAATTACGCAAGATAGGCTACTGCGTTCTTATGCCAGGTCATGAAATTTTTTGTACGTATTTAGTTTTTCCTTATGGCCCCCTCCTTGATGGAATTTAAAATAATATCTCCCTAATAACTGGTCTTCAAATTATCACTTGAATACATATTTGATACGCAGTGTCAAGTATTACGAGCAAAAAATATAACATAAAATATAACATAAAATATTTTTTCTTGTCCTTTCATCCCGTTAAAGAAGCAATATTTTCAACAAGAAGCGGAAAGTTACATGATAACATGTAACACAAACATTTTTTTTTCAACAAACCACGATGTAGATGAGATAAGCTAAAACCGCGAAAGGTGCGTGACAGATAGGCTGTGACGTGTGCATTATGCGACATTTTTAAAAGGGCATGATTGGTTCAAATATAATCACAATTATAAAAGAACGATAAAATGCTCCAGTGAACTGAACGTAGAGCTGTGAAGGGTTCTTGTTTAAGCATTTTTCCTTTTTCTGTAGATTTGTAACTCGCTTTAAAAATGGAGTCTGACGAAGACGAAGTCACTGATTTGTTGGAAACCAATCGCTTTGAAATCGTGAGACGATTACAAGTCGACCGATCGTTTCTATTTGATTATCTTCGAAGCAAGAACATCTTCGACCAAGGAGATTGTGATTTGATTAATGCGGAAAAGACTCGAGAGCTCAGAGCCGGCAAGTTTTTGGATATTTTAATGATGAAAGGAAAAACAGCCTATGACCATTTCGTCGATGCTCTCCAACTCTTGAATCCTGGCCTGTTTGAGAAACTGACGGGACAGAAAGCAACATCCCGTAAGTATTAAAACTAACAAGACTAAGCCTGAAAATTTGTAAAACTACACGTTTTTATATTGCCTGTTATCAATAACAATCAAAAATAGCTGTGGCCGGATAACTTTGGACCTTTGACGTATTGTATCAGGGACATGGACGAATACTCTATGAAATTAAAATTTAAAATCATTGTAACGACAAAACATGGAAATCGGGGGTGTTTAAGATTTAAAGATATTTTTTTCAAGATATTAGCTTCAGTTCTTCACACTGTACATTTCTGGCAGAACTCGGCGCTCTTCTTGTCTTAAGACCCGTGTATACACATCTTTTTTACAACAACTAAGAGATCTAACCTTTAATCATTTTAATTTTAACTTCAAAATAAAAGAAACGCAGTGTATAGTATTAATTGACGTTAAAAGCTTTCCTTAATGTCATGAATGAAATCGATATTATATTGTTATTACACTTAGCATTGTGTTTAGCATGCGTCACTTTACATTTGTATTGCCTCAAGTAAACACGCGTTGATTTGCATCATAGACAAAAACATTTGACTTATTTCAAGCTGAGTTAGATTAAAAAAACAAACTAATTTAAAAGTACAATTGACATCATAACTTCGAGAACAAAGAAACAAAGAAAAATTTCAATGATTCCCAATCCTCTCTCTGACTAGGAACTTGTGGTGTTTGGTTTCACTTTAAAGGTTTCAAATAAAACTAATGCTCGACCCAATTAATGAGGGACTCTCTCAGAGGGGAAAAAATTGCCGTGCTCGTGATTTTATGTCTGTCAGAGAAAGGCATTTAAAATTGTTTTTCCTTTTCTCAAGTCTTCCAGCCTATTTGTTAAAACCATTAAAAGATTCAATATTGTTTATATAATGACAGTGCCTTTCTCTAATAAACAACATTTTTTTGATACAATGGCAAGAACTTTGCATACACCACGAAAGTTGTTTCCCATCATTCAGTTAATTCGACGTGTACCGTTAAATGTGTGTGTTTGTGTTGGGGGAGGTGGAAATGTGTTGTTAGGGGAAATGTGTTGGGGAGATCGAGTTACAGAAACCTCACAACTTTTTTCTAACTCCTGAAATCCAATTTTAAAAATACTAAATTATTCTATTTTTTTTTTTTCGCTTTGACCGTTCTGTTTCAAATTTACTTGTTTCGTCTGCCATAGGCCCAAATCCAATTATGATGGAGATGAAAGATAATTTCACACTTGGTAAGTATTCAGATGCATGGAAAAGAGGTTGAATAATTATGAACACCAAAAACAAAATCACACTCACAGTTTCAATTCAAAAATTGGAATACAGAATTGATACACCTGTTTTAGCAATAAGCTTAATTCCTGTTTTAAAGTTAGTTTACAAGTTTAAAAAATTACTAAAACGGCATTTTTATATCATTGGCTAAAACGAGGCTCCGAAAACTTCATGGCACAGTTCAAAGATATCGACTACACACCCAGGCTGAGATTTTGCTCAAAAATTAAGAGCAAGCTAAGAACGATCACCAGGCTGAAATTTTGATCAGAAAAATTTAAGATTTTATTTAATTCTTCTACACAGATTGAGATGTACATGTAAGTAAATAGTAACATTTCTAACCGCTCTTTTCATTTTTTTTTAAAAGTAACCGAAAACGGTATCAAAAACTTGAATGCTCATATGCGTTGCATTCATGTTCCACTGTTTGGAAATATCAGGAAATAAGAACAATTTTAGGCTAAAATCGCCAAAAAGTTAAGAACAGCCCAGCCTCGGCCAAAAGTTACTGGTTCTTATTTAAAAAAAAAAAACGTGTAGGTATTTGTCAAGTTCAACAGTTTTTGATGGCTAGGTTTGATTTTTAATTTGAGAGTTGTGTATTTCTGCTCAAACTTATTAGAGGGAATTGAAAATTGCTTTTTTTTTCAAATTTAAAATAGAACAAAACTAAGTCGAACGTAAAAGCACAATATCGCCGACAAGGAAAATTGGCACAAATAAAAGCAAACTCACGCCTTGCGCGTTTTCCCGCCTTAAGCTTTGTTGATAAAGCACTGATATTTTTTTTTTCTTTAATATTTCTCTTTAACTGTATAGTTTTTTATTCTCAATTTCGGAGCTTGGACAACTGCCGCGAGAGTGAAAGATTGCTGTGAGTTTAAAGTTTCGAATATATGCAAGTCAATATATATCGTTTGGTTTCGAAACTAAATATTGTCTTTGTAATAATGAATTGTCTACAACTGAAGTGATTAATCTGTTTTTAGAAAGGTTAATGAATTGAGATAGATAAACAATATCTTTATGTTTGACCTGAAAAGTTCACAATTTAAGTTACCACCAGTTTTAAGGTGACGAAAGTTTTTATAAAATGGTGTTTTAATTTCATTCATTAATGCTTCTTATCATCGCTAACGTCCGATCCAGTTGTAACACGAAAATCGTATTGCGTCAAAATAAATTTGACTTTATATTTACGTATTTATGCACTCCACATCAAGGTCGCAGTACTGGTTGAATAATTTTTCCACAAACCACACGCGCGAAGACGCGAGGGATGCGAGGCGGCAAGTCAAAGATCCCCCGTACAAGAAGTGACAAAACGAATTGAGGTTGAGCGTGACAAAATATCACTTTTGGAATTTAACAATGTTTTCAACAGGGCTTTGAAGCGTTTGCGAAAGTGATTGAAACTTCTGAAAGTTTGAAAGTTAAAAATGAATTTTCAAGGACCTGAAAAGTTTTTGGAAAATTGATTCTTCGGAAAAAATCTTGCAACTTGAAGTGTTTTGCTCATCAAACAAATCAATGTTTACTTTATAACCCGTTTAGATACTAAATTAACTTACAGTTTAAAAACAAAAACTGTGACATACGGGCATTGCCAAATGGAGGACGCCGGAGTTTTTACAGAATGCATGAAAAAAAAAAACATGTTTGAAATTTTAAAGCGTACTCCCTGGATTTAAATAAACATACAAATTTTAGACGAGAGTTTTGGAAATTCGATGTGAAGAGACTCAGTAAGTTTTTAAAAACTTTTCGAAGTTCAAACAATAGAGATTGTACGAACTCTGTTGTTTGTTTCTGAGAGCCAATTGTAGGACGTGTTAAATCAAACGATCGTTTTTCATGTGCGTTGACTTCAGAGCTGATAGTTGAACTACTCCGTGTAAATAAAAATCACTTTCAGTCGTCTTTTCCGTTCCGTTCGTTACATAATACGTTGGTTAATCATCAATGCAATTCGCTTTGGGTAACATAGTTAATTTTCCGCCCAGTTTGGTTTAATAACGAGCTCCGGTCTTTTATGTTGCGAGTTTTATATTGTTGCATTGTTCACGATCATGTAATTTGTCAAAAGAAATATAATAGAAACTTTGGCCAAATCGCTATTTTTCCATAACATATTAATTTTGTGCATTGGTATCAAAATTCAATGAAGAGTTTTTTCAATTGGGCTAAAATTCTACCACAAAAAAGTATGATGAATTCTTTCCCTACCTATAACGAATCCGACTTACCAAAGACTGAACATAAGTATACTAGACATCTGTACGTGAAAAGTTAACTTGTCTTTGATACTTCAATTCCTTGTAATATTTGACTTCTTTGTCTGAAATGCTATACTACGGATATTTACAGAAACATTTTCATGTAAAAATTGGTTCGTACACTGTAGGGAGAAAACCTTTTTTAAGCGGGATTTCTTGTTTTATAGGAGACATTGGGTCTTCCCGTCGAACTTCCCGTGGTTTTTACAACAGTTATATAAACGGACTCATCGTAGGTTTTTACCCATGCCAGGTTTTGTTCGATTGTTTATAGAGAAGTTAGGGTATATCATTTGATATTTTCAGGGTAAAACACGAAGCCAACCACGCAATTCCTATTTTGGTCCGTTCGGTATAGGTCATTATGTTTCCAAATGGCCGTTGTCGATGTTTCAACGCCTTATTAAAATCACTGAAAGTTTTTTTCTTTATGGTTGAACTTTCGATACTAAATATAGAAATTTTCATCACAACTTGAGAATAGAATACCAAAATAAGTATATAATCTCCCTAGTTCAATTTATCAAATGGAAGAAGATAACACAACATGTACACCTTGTGCTATAATATAGACGACGGTTTTGTTTTTACTTAAAGGGATAACAAGTTACGGTAAATTCGAAAGAGATTTCATAGCGCTAAATATTAAATTCTAGCTAAGAACATTTGAATTTGTTCTCCTAGGTATATTAGAAATATTTAACACAAACCAACTCTCCGCTTCCTCTTTGAAAATTAGAATAGTGTTTCTTTTTTGTTTTCCTGTTTAAATGCTTATATATTGTGCTTTGTGTAGCTTGTTCATGTTTTTGTGTGTGTTATCCTTTACAGCCAGTTTTACTCACATGTGCGGCCCTGCGGTTTGTTTCCGAACTAATCTTTGGTGGACGTCAGTCAAAAGCCTTTCTTTTAACTATAAAGCAGCTGCCGACAAGATCTTAGTCAAAGTTTGGTTGACGTCAACCGAAAACCGAGTACGACGTCAGAAACAAACTGCGGGAACACACGTGTAAATGAAAACGGTTATAAACGTTTTGCCATTAAACACTAATGTCATTTAGACAATTGAACAAGTGTTAATTTTAAGCTTTTCGTAGAGCTTTAGAATTAAGATTAGTTTTTCCTCTTATAAGTTTTTGTTGTTTTTGTTTCTGCTGCTTTCCTAACTTAGCCTCTGCCGTTGATTATGTTTACTTCGCCTTGTATTGATGGCGTTGCAGTCAATGTACGTGATTTAGTCAATTCTAGGTCGAAAGTTTTGATCAGCACCGAAGTCAGTAGTTTAAAAAGCTAACGTTTTGATGCTTAGCCTTTCCTTAGTGTTATTCCAAGTAACTCACAAATGTATGCACTCTTTTTTTATAAAAACTTTTTTATGAGAACGCGAAGCTGAAAATTACCCAAAATTTAAGAACATGCTAAGAACATACCTGAGCCCGAGGAGAGATAAAGAATATTTGTTTAGTTGGATTTTGCACAAAACTAGATTGATCATAAAAAAATTTGCGACTTGGCTTATGCAGTTTAAGGTTAATTATTTTACGTGTTTAATTATAGCATTAAAACAAACAAAGACTCGATTCTGTCTCACAAAGTCTGCACAGTATACCAAAACAAATCATAGTTCTATAAAAAGCTAAATCCCTTTTCGAGCCTAGTGGCCCATGGGGCTGGCGCTTATCTCCAGTTTCCGTAGTGTTAAGCGGACGAGAGTCAGTTGACTCCCCCTGGACAGGACACTAATCCATCACAGGTTAGCTCCCAGCCGAAGCTGGTACTCATTTACCGACCTCGTAAGGATGGAAAGCTGAGTAAGCTTTGGCAGAAAAGGTCACACAAATGTTCAAATTTCGGTAGAGCCGAGGAATCGAACCTCCTGGGAACTTGTGGTTGGAAGGCAGAAATGTTACCAACTGCGCCAACCCGCGCTGCAGTTCTATAAAACCCTGGATTCTAAGGGCAATGAAAATGATATATAGGCAATGGTGCTAACATTGTATTTATGAACATTATAAAAACATTTGACGCAGAAACCCAAAAACTTTAAGGAAAATCAGCCTCGGCCCAAAAATTAGACGTTTTTATAAAAAAAAAGAGTTTTTAAACCAAAAAATCATTTAGTGCTCTACTTTAATATTGCAATGTTCAAAAATTCAACCTAGATTTGATTAAATCACGTATTTTACCTACTAACCGATGCATGCACTTCGATAGTTTCTAAAAGCTATGGCGACGAGTTTTGCTGTTTTAAAATGTAGTTATCGTTGGAAATGCTGTTGTCAATATCATTAATTTTGTTATTATGAAGTTATGAAAGATCTCGCGGTTTATATTTTTATTGAATGTTTGTAATAGAAAAGCCTAAAACCGCGTAGATTATTTCATTTCATCGCTAACGCTAGCGTTATAGTGGTTAATATTGCTGTTATATATATTAAACATCTATAGTTAACAAATAGATTCCATGTTAGCGTGCGTGTGTTCAGTAATAGATCACAGATGACGTCAAACTGTGGTAAGAACAAAAAAGTGTGTCACTGATGTTCTTACTACAGTTTGACATCATCTCTTATCTATTACTGAACAGATGCACAAAAACATGGAATCTATTTGCTTTATATGATAAAAAAATCAATTGGTGACGTCAATCATGCGTTTGTACTCTAATAGATCATAGGTGAGAACCAATCAAAACGCGAGAATAACTTGGCTTATTATATAATATGTCATGGTCTCTTGAAACATTATTAATTTATCATAAAGTTTTTATTGATTATCTTAAAAATTCGGTAATTTTAATCAGTATATACCACACAAGTGAATAGTACTTTTTGCGCACGCTGATTGGCTAGCTCGGAGGTGATTAGCCAAGTACTAT
>JAOEHV020070157.1:0-16436 GCA_025447995.2 Isaurus tuberculatus
CCCATTCTAAGTATAATGTGCTTGAAGCGGTTTTCTTTCCAAACTATTTCAGATGCTTTGGCGTAGAGGGCCTGGTCCAGAGTAACCACTATTAAATCTAGACAAAGCTGCTTGCGGATATCATCTGACTGGACAAGAATTTCGAAAACTGTAGATAACTCTGTGGCTGGTGCGTTTATAGTTGGAATATACTGCACAACATTTTGTGAGATAGAAACTTGATCTCTTGTTTTGATGTTGAAACCTGTCCAACTGGGTACTTCTTGATTTTCTGCGTTCTGTTGTCTTGCTAAAATCCACAGGATATTTTTGGCCTGAGCAATTTTCGCAGATTTACTTCTATCTTCCACAAAGTTCTCTTGAGTTTTAAGAGGGTGTGGGCCTACACGTGAACCAGAAATGTAAACATCAAGATCCTCAGCTTGGTGATCGAGCTGCAGAGTTCTCTGCTTTGATCTATTGATAGATGGCAATTTTTTAGGCGGAGGATCAGGTCCAAACACCTTTGGCTGGATGACAACTCCATTGACTCGATGGGATGTACCTTTACCTGAAAGGGTTTCCTCTTGTCTGTCTATGTTGTCCCATGCAAGAAGAGTGAATATATAGGACTTGATGGACGAAGGAAGCAGAGCTCTGTTACTTGAGTCAGCTGCTTTCTTCTGTAAACACAGTGCGGTGTCGTTCTCCTCCAACTGTGAATACGATATTCCATGGCCCAGCTTGTTTAGGGTCGTGATAAGCTCTGTATTTCCAGTTAATGCCTTAACTGCATTGGGAAGAAGAATATGCTTTGGGGGCTTGTACTGACCTCGTGTGACTGCATAGATAACATCTTGCTCAAAGGATTCAACAAGCGTGCATACTCTTTCGGATACGCTTGAATTCTTTGGGTCTCCAGTTAGAAGTCCTGTAAAAAAACGATGTAGTTCAGGTGTCTTAGTAGTTGTTGATAAGACATTTGATGGATGCAAGGGCCAGGGTGTTCGACTCATGTCCCTTTGAATTGACGCTCTTATCTTTTAATGATGCTTGATCTATTATTTGAACTGGATCAGTGGATTTCTCTTTCAATGATTTTATCTCACGCTGTAGCTGTTCATTCTCTAAGACTACATCCTTGAGTGATAAAGTGTTGGGCACCAGTAACAACTTTCCTGACACATTCGAAATGATCTGAATAGACTCGCCAAATTCAGCTTCTAACCTCCGTCTGATGTTTTTCTTCGCAGATAATCGAAGTGTCTCACATTTGGTAGCCATAAACCCCTCCAGCATTTGCGTAAGTTGCGCAACGGGAACAATTTGGCCTTCAGTAAATATTTTGTCTCTTATGTGTAAGAAAAGGTTTTCATAAGCTTCTATTTCAGCCAGCTTGTATGAAAAATAACTATCATCCGATTCATCGACTTCACTTTCCTTTGGCTCACTCTTCTTTAATTTTGACAGATTGGTATAGCTTTTATAGCATGAGATATGATAATGGACTTCAGCCGCCACAATATCTCTGCTTGTGAGAGCAATGATATTTGAGTCTTCCTTAATGATTGCACATCGTCGCAGTGTCTCATCAGCTCTAAGCTGAACCGCTTTAATAAGCTTTTCACGGGACCTCGTCTCTTTATGATACTGATCTTTATTAAAAGATGCAAATTGGGTCGTACAGCCGTGTGTCTGTAGTTGATTTCCTACTGGGTCTCTTCTTTGCAGTACTTCCATCTCCTTCTTCACTTGCTTCTTCACGTCTACGTTTAATTGTCTCTAGATCTCTCTTAATTGTAAAAAGGCTTCTGCATTTCCTATGCTACATAACATTTTTAGGGATCACATTTTCATTCAGATGTTCAGCGATTTCTAGAATGGGCTTGTGGTTTCTAATCTTTGCAGCCTCGTAGAGTGTACTCCAAGACTTTATATCCTTTGGTGATATCAAAACATCTGAGTCATCACACGCTGTAAAGTGGATGGTACAACGGGCCTGGTCCTTGGTTGTTAAATCATAAGCCATATTTCATTTCCTTAAATTTCAGGATTAAGAAAAAATTTCTTCAAGCATTGAATGAACAGCGGGTTTTGATAACTTATGTCGGTTATAACTAATACTATCTTGTAATTTAAATATATTTTTGATAATTGTAGTTTAGCATTCTACGGTCTATAGGGAGACCAAACTTTTAAATTCGCCATAGCTTTTAACATATAGATACAATTTCTTCTATATTGTTGAAAGTGGTTTAACGTTAATCCTGAAAAACACAGCAAGACCAATAATTAATAATTTAATTAGTAAGACCTATAATTAGTCTTGTTTTTGTGTTCAATCCTCTAACACAAATTAACTGACTTTTTTCAATAAAAGAAATTAATTTGTCAATAGTTCTTTTAAAAACACAGTAAGTATTCTTATTTAGTCTATTTCAGATCATTCTCTTTGTTCTAAAATATATTTTACCCTCTCAAAAATGGTCTGTTTTATAACAGTGCCCAGTATCACTATACGAACTGCCAGTTCTTTAGAAAAAAAAACTAAATACTAAACAAAATATTCTATTTTTCTTTTGAATATTTTACAAGTTGTTTACCTACCTTATATAGCTTTTCTTTACAGCTACGTTCATTATTTCGGGGCTTAAGATGTTCAAAAAAGTGGGTTCTTTTTGGTTTTGTTTTTCAAGATGGCGGATTGAAAATGACACAGGCATCCCAAACATGGAATAAACTAGGAAACCGCTGACCCTACATTTTTGGAATTTAATTAGTTGTCTAAAATCATTCCTATTTGAATTAAAAAACAAACTACATTGAGCATATAAGCAATTAGTTAGATAAAACATATGTGTTAATGCTATGAAATGAAAAAAATTATCAGATTCAATATACCCTTATTTGGGCATCTGCCACACCCACCAGCAATCATCATTTGATTGCTATCATACTTTTTTTTAATCCTCAGTATATAAGCTTTTACAAAATGGACCTCTTTTTTATTCACCCAAGATGATCCCGACAAATGAAATTTTATGGGTCTGGCTCATGGACTAATTTGTCTAAATGGAGTGTCGGCCTACTTGGCTTGGTTTTTGTACTACTTTGCGGGTTAAAATGAAGGTACAACAATTGTGAACTCTTTATGTACATGAAAGCCACCCAAAGTACATTAACAATTCGTAATTGTTAATGTACATGAAAGCGACCCGAAGTACATTAACAATTCGTATATTAATGTACTTGAAAGCGACCCGACGTACATATACTCGTGTACAATTCTTAAACTAGGGTAGGTGTCTACGTGGCTGTCTAGAGACCCAAGCGGCGATCTAAGAATTATATGGGGTTTCATTTTTTGGTGGTATATAAGTGACTCCATTTATACTACTCCTTAAATTCTTTGAAAACTCAGATTGGATTCGTTTCATTTTTAAGACCATATGAATGGTGCTTAATATTTGAAATTCAGCAAAAATACCTTAGTTTTTATGAAGATTCAGCAATAAATTTTTTGATACTGGAAAATCTTTTAAAAACTCCATAATTTTACTAGTACGAACCCCGCTGCTTGTTTAATATATCCACTTACAGTATTTGAGCTGTTCAAGATGACTGTCTGCATCTCTGATTCCTTTACAGGGATGTTTTAATGAGCTACTGGAAAAATTTAAAGAAAATTTGAGCTACATAATTGGGATTGGTGCAGGGTTTGGTTTTGTGCAGGTGAGAAAAAACTTTGTTACATATTGACTTTTTGAAGGTTCTTAAAAGTTAAATAACTAAAACGATTTGGTAATTATTGTTTGTTATTGATTGTGGAATAGTTGGTGGGTTCAAATCCTGAGTGCGTCGAGACATTTGTGTGATTTTGACATTTTACGACATGAGTGTTTACCAGCTTCCGCCACGGGCTAACTTGAGATGGATTATTCAAAGAGAGTCAAAGACTCATCTTCTTAACTTTACAGGAACCGCAAATAAGAGTTGTGTTCACTTAGCCTGTCAATCTACCTATCTACCTATCTATTATCTACCAATTACAGCAACCCCTCGCATTGAGGATTATCTACTAGGGATCATCATTAGAATAACGAAGAAAGGGCAAAAGGTTAAGGAAAAAAACAATAAGTAAAAATACATTAGAAACATAGAAAAGATGACTGTCTATCAGTGCTTTAGGTTAACGAAGTAAATGAGAAAGAAGTGAGATTCGATTTTGGCAAGTGTCAGTGGCATTGCATCAGGAGGGAGACAGTTCCTTTGATTATTGTTCTGGGAAAGAAGGACAGTTGATAGGATGAGGTACCAGTGGAGATGAGTGGATACGAAGTGACATGGTTTTTGCGTGATCTTCTTTGTTGGCGACGGAGGAAGGTGGCTAACAGCTGTGCGCTCTTGACCGATTTTGAAGAAGAGGACCAGATGAACAATGCTACATCCTTGCTCAAGCGTCCGCCAAGCGGGATCAATAATCATGCCAGTGACACTGTTTAAGGGACAGAACTTGATGGTGTTCGTCTGGCTGCCCGTCTCTGGACCATTTCTATTCTATTAGAGCCCTTGCTTTCCACTCCATGTCTAGGATCCCATATGGAAGCACATTAGTCATGCTGAGGCCAAAGAAGACGAAATATGCCTTTTTTCCGATGGTATATGAGCGTTCCATAAGGTCATGGGATAGCGTAACTGAAAAGCACTTGCGACTGATCTGAGAACTTTACCACGAAGAGTATAGTAATTATGGATAACAGTTTTCATTCGAGTTGCTTGAACTTTACAGTTGTTGGGTTAAATTCATTCAGCCAGTCATTTTCCCGTTCTTAAAGTTTGTTTAGGTCTGACTGCAGTTGTTTACACTGATCTTCTGTGTGTATTCAGTACTGCAAGGTTTATAATTGTATTGTCTGCAAACAAGTGCACATTAGAACTGACATATTCGGGCTGGCTGTTATTATAAACGAGGAAGAGAATAAGACAAATTGCTGAGCCCTGGGGCACACGAGAAAGAAGCCGTAGGTAAAAGGAAAGGGCCCCATCAACAACAACACACTGGTGGCGGTTCTTGAGAAAGCAGGTAATCCATTGTAGAAAGTCATTTCGCGCCTCATAATAATTTAGTTTTTACAGTAACTTTTTATGACAGATTCTGTAGAAAGTGTCTTATTACTTTTGTTTGAGCTCTTGAATTCAGGTTAGCATGAAGTGTGGTAAAAATATACAGGAACTGTGTCTCGCAAGATCTTCCATGTATTAAGCCATGTTATGAATGACAGAGTATGTTATGCAGTTGCTGCTCAAACTACTTTTATGTAGCTCGAAGAATGCTCGATGGTTGCTACGTCCACGGTCAGAATATCATTGACAAAAAGAGCTTTCGTCAACAGTAACGATTTGTGTTTAATAAATCTCGAAATGTTTGCAAGGCGAGTGCTTTTAAAACTGGCTGTCTACAAGTTTCTGGAGAACTTGTTAGCAAAGAAATTTCCTGGATTTTTTACAATTTATGGCATTTTTATACCAACAGTACGACTCCATCGAAGCGCGAGTAGGTAATAGTTTATTCTGATGAAAGTCTCAGTCGTGTAACGATTCCAGACTCTTATCAGGAGCCAATGCTCGCTCGGGGGAGATTAATCTCTCTGAGAAAGAAATCCCTTTGGGAGCATGTAATCTCCTTCGTGGAACGAATATTCTCTTTTAAGAAAAACATTCCCTTTCACAAAGCGAATAATCTTTTTCGAAACAATTGTGGTGTTAAAAATTGCTTTAATATTGGCCAGGTTTTTTAAGATTTTAGATTTTAAAATCGAAAATTGATTTATCAGTTAATAATATACTCTTATAAATAAAGAAATTAAAAAATTCGACGCGGAAAACTCTATTTCAGAAGGTAACGGCTGTTTTTATTCCAATGACTTTAGCTTTTATAAAGTTCTATAACATTTATAAACATAGAAAACATTTTATGCAATTGCCTTGCCGTGCTGAAGCAATTACATTTTTTACTCTTTGCCGCGATTAGACCGTGAAAATCACAAAGAGAAACAAAGTAATATTTGCTCAAATCAAGTACTCATTTTGAAAAAAAGTTTCTAGCTTATTTCCTTTCACTGTGCAACCGGAATATGTAATATATATTCCAGTTGTGCGGTGAAAAGAAAGAATTTCGATCTTGATCAAAGATCTTTTGTGCTTCTACTTTTCCTCATATTAATTTTGTGTTATAGTAAACCGATGACTGTTTAGTTTGTTCCATTGAAGTATTTGTTTGTCTGCAATAATTATTCTTAGTATATACAACAGTAGCTACATGCAGTCATTGACTGCCAATTTTAATACTTAAATCTTTCTTGGGATGCAGCTTGTCTCTCTATTTCACCAGTCGTTTGATGGCTGAGGTTATATGGGGGAGGTCATTTCTTCTTTGAATATGGAATACGTGGAATATGTTTAAATACTCTTGAAGTTGGTGCTTGTAATTGTTCCACTGCTATTTTTTGTCTATGTTGCATGCAGTTGTAAATGTAGCAATATTAAAGTTATGCATTTACTGCTTCAGGCTCTTTTAATCAATTTGTAGTATGGAAACATTCTACAAGGAATTTGTTCATTCACCATCGGATTGACGTTGACTTCAACACACCAACTGTGTAGAGCAACAGTCGTCAAACAAATCCACAAACCACATTGCCAAACTTGGGTTAGAGCAGTTCGTTTAAAAACAGTTGATTTTTAATTCATAGCCTGGATAGATTAAGACACAACAGCAATCGAGATGTGAAAGTTATAGCTGTTCACTTTCAATAAAGACTGTTCGAAATTGGTTTGGTTGTTTTCATTCTCTTCATTTGGGTTGTAGTAGGCAAGATGTATAAGCTCTTACAGCCCGCAAAACAAAATATTTCCACAGATTTTCATAGTCATTTTCCCAATCATGTTCTCTAGAGCACACATAGTGGAAACTGGAATAAAAACGCTTTTCCCTTATCTGTGCTCTCCGTTTCGTTTGAAAATGTTATACTGCCTAGGCATGTCCCGAGAAATTATCTCACCGCAAGGAATGTCACTGTTTAACCATGATTCTGTACAGACAATAATATCTGGTTGTGTGCTTACCAGCACATTGCAAAAATTAGCCTTTTTGTTGTTAATGGACTCTGCATTCAGGTTTAGCGTTAGCCCTTCGCGTTGAGAAAAGAAAGCCAGAGAACAACGGCTGGACCGGGAGGGCGAACTTTATGATAAAGTCATAAAGCAAGCGGAATGGCGGGACGCCTTTGTGTGGGGGCTGCTTCGGCGCCTCCCTTGGCCGAAGGGGGCCATACGAGACGCCCCTCTCACGTATATAAAAAATTGGGAAGTCTTAGTCTACGTAAGTTAAGATTTCCCAATTCTTTGCCGGGGAGTATAGGTGATGGGGTTTTTAAAACACCTCGTAAAAGTTCCCTTGTATGTTATCTACGTGGGAACTTTTCTGAAGTGTTTTAAAAACCCCATCACCTATACTACTAGTCCCTATGTATATTAAGTATGGCAAGACTGTTAAAGCGTTTTTGAGGCGTTGTTGGTCGAAGCCATGTCTTCAACCTTCTGGCCGCAGAAAATCTCTCTCCAGTACTTCTTGTTTCAGGATTGATGTAATTTGCAAATAGAGATTACCTCATCGTAGAAATTCTTATTCTTGGGCCATTTCAAATTATTTGGTATTAGTTTTCATGTTTAAATTTAATTGTAATTTAGGTAACCGTTACTTCTGAAGATGTATGTTGAAGCATACGAAACGTTAAGTTTATAAATGAAAGTTTTTACAACATGCGTTGTCTCGTTATGTTTATAACCGCAGTTTGTTTAGAGATTACCTCAGTTATGAACAGAAACGTCCTCTCCTTTCAAGCTCTTTAACAACAGGGATTCCAACTGCCCATATGCCAAAAAACCGATCTGATTGAAACGTTCTGCAATTGCAGCTATCAACACATCCATAGCCTCGAAGTGTATTCTTCTGTAATTATCTTTCGCTGTTTCAGGAAAAGATCCCTACCTTTGGTGCAATCGGGGACCCATGATGTTCTCCAAACGCTTTTCGTGTTTTTGTTTATTTCCAGTTCACAAGCCAGTAGCGACGGAGAAGCAAAGAAATAAAATCACCTTTAAATTTGATATGAATCGAGCAGCTATGAAATTTACAACTGATTCATAACATGACCAGATAATATTGTTGAGGTCAATGTCAAAGTTACGAAAGTTGCATTGAGATGTTGATCTCGTGCATTACAAAAGGTCTGAGTATTTGATCACATGCATAACTCGGATCTCGAGCTTTCGTCAATCTTGTTACTTCGGTACAGCAGTTGTAATGTAACGCCAATTTTGTTACTTAAAGATTTCAGCTGTCTTCTGGTCAAATCTGCTGATCTCTGATCTTTAAAAGTGAGTGCAATTCTGATTGTAGTTGTGGGTTCCCCAATGTCTTGAAAAAGTATCGTCCCCATAACGCTTGTAGTAGACAGGTAATTTTTTTTCACGCTCTAGTTGTTCAATGAAGCAGAGGAAAGTTTTTAGCGGCACAAGGGGTGATCCCATTGCTACACCATCATTTTGAGTGAAGAGCTTGTCAAACTGAAATAGTTGATCTATCGTTACTGTAAATAAATCAATCAGATTCGATTCGGTGATGTTTAGATCGTGTCTCTTGTTGAACCAATCTTCTTCAAAGGCTCTATCAGTTAAAATGCTGATAGTTTATTTAGGCGGTACATTTTTAAAATGACGTCCAGCGAGACGTCGAAACGTCAAAACTTTTCGTTTATTTTCATTGTAAAATGCTTAAATAAGGGTTTACTATTTAGGGTTCTTAAACAGATAATGTGCTACAGATTTTCAGACGTCTAGAAGACTGTAGTAAGAAGCAAATCGAGTGTCAGGGAGCTATAGAATATCTCGACTTTGCCAGAGTTTTAACGTTACACCGACCAAATGTCGATCAAACAAATCAACAAGATGACAACAAACTTCCCTTTCTTGGTATGGTGTTTGAAAAAGATGGTTCCAATCTTGGGACTAGTGTGTACAGAAAACCCACAAGTACCGGGCTATTATTACATTATCAAAGTCACGTAGATAACAGATATAAATGTGCTCTTCTTAAGACCTTTCTCTTCGTCGTGAACAGCATTCTGAGAGTAGTGTGGTCAGCTAAGGGATATCTTTAAAGCGCTAGAGTACCAAGAACGTCTGATCAAGTCAACAATCAAAGATCTTATCAGTTCCAAGCCAGCCCTAACGATCAAGGGTCTTGCAACGTTCAAGACATTGTGAAACCCACAACTTCCATCAGAATTTCCCTCACTTTTAAAGGTCAGAGATCAGCAGATTAGACCAGAAGACAGCTGAAATCTTTAAGTAACAGAACAGTAATTTTACAACCGCTGTAGTGAAGTAACAAGGTTGGCGACGCTCTCAGCGTACGTGATAAACCTCCTATTGTCAACCAGCACTGAGTGGTCTACCATTTTCAATGTGGTCTATGTCATACAGACTATGTCGGTTTACCAAACGACATTTACACCAGCGCATAGAGAAACGCAGATCGTCAACCGTCGGTAAACACTTCAAAGTGCACGGTGATTATATTTAACGTCTTTACACGCAGGGAGTGGTTGCCCAATCTCCCTAGCCAGAGGCTAATGTTTAAGCGGTCGACGGCACAGATTTTGGCGTGAAAGTTGATTTTAAGGAGGGAGGAAAACCGGAGATCCCGGAGAAAAACCCTTGGAGTCAGACTGAGATCCACAAATCTCAGCCCACATGCAAACCCCAGGATTCGAACTCGGGTTCGTAGTGGTGGGAGCCGTGGGTGATAACCACTAGGCCAACCTGACTCCCCTAATGACAATTCTGTAGACTTTTTTGTGATTGCTTTTATTTTGTGAAGAAGTGTCGTTCGAAGTTCGATTGCTTAATATACGAAATGTTGTTTATACGCAAGATCAAGCCATCGCTCAATAAGCAAGCAGACTCTGTACGTGCCAAGGTCTTTGTGTGACTAACGATGAATTAACTAAAAACAAGCAGTTAAACTATGTACAAACAGTTACTATGTTCAAGCATGAATTCCCTCAAAACACTATTTTGTAATTATTATTCAAACTCGTCTAATAAATTCATCTTGAAATTGACGTCCAGCGAGACGTCGAAACGTCAAATTTCTTCGTATATTTTCATCGTAAAATGTTTAAATGAGGGTTTACTATTTAACATTCTTTACTTTTTTATTTATCATTCATCAGTACTCTTTCTGACCCAAACTTGAGCGTTTTTTGAATATGAACTAAAAATAACCAATTCGATTCTTTGCGTTTCGTAGGCTATCAATCCATAGAAACCCTTATTTGTGGAATTGACTTTAGGCCACACTGGAGCCGGCCATGAATTGAGCAGCTGTAATTTTGAACCGTTATTCTTCAGATTTTAGGTCTTGTGGGAGCTTGTGTGGTGATGAACAGAAGCAAGGATGTTGAGTATCTCCGTCTAAGAGACAGAAGGAGCTATGAGACTGTGTAAATATCACGTGGGGACAACTAGAAGCAAGTTAGAAGTGCGTCGATAAAGTTCGATCACCATGTCTTTGGTTAGAACTAACATCTGAGTATTTCGTTTTACGATTTTTTTCTTAATTAGCGTTTGAGCAGAAAGAAATAGCTATTTATCACATTCTACTATGTAGTTTAAATTTGTAGAAGGTTTTTAGAAGTTGGAACTTTTTAAAATGCATACGGTAAAGCCGAGCTCTCAAAGCATTAACAGTTTACTTGTTAGATGTATTTTTTTTATTAAAAAAGTCGTAACAGCAGGTAATTAAGACATCTTTTAGTTAAAGATTGCAATTAGTGTTAGCAGCTGAAATTTACAGTGTTACCCCTTTGTTACTCATATAGCTTAATACTGGGAAGTCACTTGTATAGATATATTTTATCACTTATACTATAGTGCTTGTCTAGCCAAGATTTAGTAGGTTGGAGTTTTATGAAGTATCTGTATTGAGGCAATATATGTAATAAAAAACATGCTTGTGTGTTTTAATTTTATCGAGCGTTCTATAGAAGTTTAAATACCGAATTTCAAACATCGGTGGAAAAAAATGTAAAAACCAGTTTGTAAAATTTTTGTACAATTTTACAAGTTGAAAACACTTTGGAGGTCCTGGGGACGGACTCGCGGCTTACGTTTGGGTCAAATTCAGACCCAAAGATATGCTCTTTTAAGTTCAAAATGATTTTTTAAGTCTCCAATATAATCAAATAGAAAAAATAAATAAAAATATGTTTCTAACAGCTCTGTACAATTTTACAAGCTAAAACACCTTGGAAGGCCTGGGGTCGGGCTGACGGGTGACGTTTCTGTCAAATTCAGAGCCAACGATACGCTTTTTTTGTGTTTGAAATGATTTTTTAGGTCTCTTTACACAAAAATCAAATAAAAATAAATTACAAAGCCAGGTTCTAACAGGCTTGTACAATTTTACACAATAAAAAAAACCTTGGAAGGCCTGGGGTCGAGCTTGCGTTTGACGTTTGGGTCAAACTCAAGTCAAGGATACGCTGTTTTTGTGTTCAAAATGATATTTTAACTCTCTTTACATAAAAATCGAAAAGAAACCTTTTAAAACTCAGTTTCTAACAAATTTGTACATTTTTTAAAGTTCAAAAAAACACCTTGTAAGGCCTGGGCTTGGTAGGCTTTTACACAAGTTGCTCAGATTTCTGTCAAAAGTTGCTCCAAAAATCTTCAAAAGTTGCCTAAAATTTGATCATTTTAAGAAAAAGTTGCTCAAAAGTTGCTCATTTCTCAAATCTAAAAAATCAGTTTTTACTACTAAGTAAAGTAAATTCTTGCATATTTATGCCCATATACACTAATAATTTGTAACACCTGATATTTTTCAATCCCTCCACTTATATCTTATTGTAGATCAGTTAATGGGAGTAATGTTGATAATAAATTATCATCGCCGTAAAGATGAAAAAGCTGAGGTTTAAAACGCGGAAATCGAAATGTTTCCCAACGTTGTCAATGGTGTGTGAGAAACATGTAATATTTAGCAGCTGAGGAAAATAGAACTTAACCTGCTCCAAAGCAGCACGATTAACCGAAGTTCCATCTTTCATGGCTGCAAGGAGTAGACCAGGGCGAATTGAGTATTCAACAGCCAAAGACTGGATCAGGAACTGAGCAAGTTCATTGGCTTTTAAGCTCTTAGCCAAGACTTGAAGTCTTATTAGGCGCCGCTGAACGTTCCACTGGCTATCAACAAAGCGTACAACGATAGCAAGAGCTTCCCCTAGCCTTGTACTCCCGTCAAAAATGACTGAGCAGGCGTCTACCTGTGAAAGTTCTGTTTTTAGAGTTGTCTTCTCTTTCTCGATGACTGATGGTATCATTTGTGACAAATGGCCATGTGTAGTCAATCGGTTTCCTTACTTTTCTAAAAACGAACGAAGATGATCAATTTTCGACAAAGGAATTCCTGTATATAAAAAACTTTCAACTAAATCAAATCTAAATAATCTCATGTCTTCCGGCAATGTCTCGCCCTCTGGGTTTTCTTTCTCGTCATTTCTTCGAAGAAAGTCAAAAGTGATTGCTCTCTCTTCTTGCTGTTCTGTATAGCTTTCTTGGCGTCATTGTGTTTTTCCGAGCCAATGTGCTTGCGAACAGTGCTTTTCTTTTTACTAAGAGTTTCACTGCATGCATTGCATCTCAGCATGTTGTTACTTGTGACGCTAAGAAACTCATTCTTGTTTTCCCTGACTCGTTGAAAAGCACTCACTTTAGGATCCTTTCGTCCGCGAACATTTTTCATTCCTCCTGCCTCGTTTCTTTGGATTTTCCTCTTTCTTGCAATCACAGCCTTTTCAGGCTCCTTAATGAATGCATGTCAGTAAGAATCAAACATTTTCGAATTTTCGCAGTCACAGCTCAAAAATTGATTTTGCTCAAATTTTGCTTAAATGTAGTCCATTGTGTCCCTAAATACCCTGTATAATTTTTAAAGTCGTACGCATTTTTAATTTTGAGAAATTGGCAATTTACGAATTCCTTCTTGAAATCGCCAGTTTTCCTGCATAAACGAGCGTTGACTTCACCGACAAATTTCGCTACGAAAACCAATTCGTATCGGCTCAAAACTTCCAAAATGTCATTCTATGTTATCTAAATATCCGGTTATGTGATTTTCGGGAATTCGACCCACCTTTTGAAAGTAAAATAATTGTAACTCTAAGACACGTGTTTTTACTTGAATGAATGTACCCCTAAAACTGCACTATTTTTCAACATGCGATAAAGCTTCGAATTCAACGAGGTTTACACCGTTAACTTTCTAAGCAATAACCTTTCAATGCTACAAAAATGTCTTTGGGGAAATGAATACCCGCTGTGTGACAGCATATCGAATTCATGTTGTTTTGACCGTTGATTCAACTGTCCTCATTTGCATAATTTTAAAGTTTGGCAAACAAATCACTTAGTTCTCTTGTTTCGATTTTTTTTACGACAAGAAACACATTTGTAACAATAGGTCTTACCTGTTTTATGAATAAGATGTGGTTTAGAACTTCGAATTTTTCCATAATGGCTACATATATGGTTGACAGAGTTTACAGTTGTTAACTTCCGATTGCCATTCAGCATGTCGATGTCCCTGCGTTCGCTCAACAGTTTTTAAAAAAGTAGGATTGGTTTTGCCTTTTCCGATATCCTTGTACTGTCGAAACTTGAGTCCATACGATTGAAAACTTCATATGCAGCCGAGAACAGTATCGTATTTATCGCGTTTGTTGTGAAAACAAACGGTCCAAATATTTGGGATATCACTCGTCAGTAAATTAAATTGTCCGTACGATTTAAAGTAAAGTAAACGCATAAAATGCGTGAACTCGGGCTTTTCTTTAGGTTTTAATTCGAACATTAAATTAAGTAAATTTAATTTTGAAATGAAAATAAAAAAAATTCCTTGAAACAAAAAATTATCTGTGCGAGATTCACAAAGTATTTCTACTCTCAGAGGAAAGAAACTGCAACAATATTTTCAAGTAAACAAATGATGTGACTGCAGCGCAAAACAACCATTCGATACTTCGATTAAAATGACATCATAGCATTTGATCACACCACTCTTTTTCAAGCAACAAAGAATATTGTTTGCATAAACTAGCAGCAACGCATGAAAGGTTTGGACACGTTGGAATCGTGTTTAAATAAAATTTATTTTTGTTTTACACGCCGATCAGTGCCAGTTGACGAGAGGTTTTTCATTCAGATGCAAAAATAATTCACCTGTGGGAAATGCACACCCTTTAGAACCCTGATGGAATAATTAAATAGTATGTCATTCATTGAAGTTTGCGGTTTTTTAAATCCAGCTCGGCTCTGCTTTAAGAAAATTCGAGTTAATATCAAATATGTTTTTTTATCTATTTGGCTATTTTTGAAATGTGTGGTTCTAGAAAATAGAGGTCCGTGGGAGTGAGAAGAGTAATATATTTCCAGAGGGTCCAAGAGCACTGAAATCGTTTAATCTTGTGGGCTCAAAACTCCAAATGCCAAATCTGTTTCCAGTTCACAGTTAAGACTCCAATATTTTAATTACACTATATCAGTCAGAAAATAAGAAGAAGTTCGCCACAGAGGAACGGTTTTTCGACTTCAGTGTCGGTAAAAAAGATTGTTAGTCCTTTGCTCCCTGCACAATTTCTTCGAACAATCGCCAATAAACAGATCAATCAAATCACAGCTAAATTTAGTCATATTTCTAGCTTATCAACTTGAAAGCCAAAGAATGAATCAAATTCCACTTTCCTCATATTCGGTACCTGACGGCAGCAATGTTGTTTGCCGGTCCTGCGCGCTGATTGACTAATTTTTGACGAGCTACCTGTCAAAAACTGCGTTTTGCAGATTTGGTGGCAGGAAAAAAGGAAAAAAACTAGGCCGAATTTATAACTCAGGCTTTCCACAAACATTAAATATGACAAAAATATGTACTGTTTCCTACCCATTCAAAAAAACATCCATTTAAATGCTAAGGCAAGAGAAGTGACAATAAAAAGAACGTTGACACATAGGGAAGGAAACATACGCAAGGCGGGCGGATAAAAAAATAAAGATGGGGCTAATCTATTCCCGACCGAGCTAAACTCAAAATCTCACCGCCATCACCATCACTCCTTTTCACCCCATCCAAAACTTCACCTTAGTGGAGGTGTTGGGAGCCCCTAACACTAGTTGTGGTCATTTCTCATTTTACCACCCGAAATGGTACCAATTCACGAATTTTACCCCCTAAAAGGAACGACAAAAAATTGGTAGCCCATGGCTACATGTGTGGGATTCAGAACAGTGCGGTTTCAGATTATGTGAGAAACACAAATTGATATACATTAACGCAATTGCTAGAACGAGTATGTTTATTTCATTATAATAACAAAAAACCAACAGGAAGTTCGTTAAACGTGTTAAACAAACGCGCTTAACAATAACGTGCAGTATACAGTATTTCAACTGTTTGTATACAGTTTAGCGAACGCGTTTAAAAATAATAATAATAATAATAATAATAACTTTATTGAACACTCCCCTGAGGGGCTTTTCGGTGATCAATACATCATATTTAAAATGAAGAATAAGATAAATTAATATATACATATATATATATATACATAAAAGGTAAAAATTTTTTTAACAGCTCAACTGTGTTATTTTACCGTAGATATGTCGATGATATTTTTTGCATGTTTGACACTGAACAAGATGCTCTTTTATTTTTCGACTATCTTAACCTTCAACACCCCAACATTAAATTTACTTCCGAAAATGAATCCAACAATCAGATTTCCTTTCTTGACGTTTTGATTACCAAATCTCCAAACAGTTGTCATACTTCCGTTTTCCACAAGAAAACCTACACTGGCTTACTAACTAACTTCCGTAGCTTTTCTCCTTTAAACTACAAAATTGGTTTGGTTCGAACACTTGTTGACAGAGCACGCAAAATTAATAATTCACTTAGTGGTTTTCAAAAGAAAACCGAATGTCGACAAACAAGTCAACAACCAATTACTGACCCACCGCAAGAAGCTCAAAAAATTGACTAGAAACGTAGCTCCACCGTTTAACCACCAAGAAACTGTCAAGTGTTCCGTAATATGTGCTTAAGTTTACACTTAAAAACTTCATGATTTTTGCCAAGTTTAAGATCTTTGGACCTGTTTATATGAGCCCGGTGAGCCGGGCTGGCCCGTTTGGGCGAGATGAAATATCGCGTGTTTATATGGGAGAATCTTGTCTCGGCACACCGGGACGTATTATGTTAAGCCCGCCGCACACCTTTGCGACAACATGCAATTTTTGACGCATGCAATCAAAGTTTCATCTAATCGCACCTTGAT
>JAOEHV020070257.1:0-16435 GCA_025447995.2 Isaurus tuberculatus
TTGCTTATTAAGGCATGGCCCGCCTAGATTAGCCTTTGCTAGTTGCGGGCATGCCCTTTCTGTAAATAGATCTGTAATAAATAAATAAATAAATAAAGAGTAAAGAGTACCCTGCTTTCCATCCTTACGAGGCCGTTATATAACTAAAGAGTACAAACTTCGGCTGAAAGCTAACCTGCGATGGATTAGTGTCCCGTCCAGGGGTAGTCAAAGACTCTCATCCGCTAAACACTACAGAAACCAGAGTTAAGCTCTGGCTGAGCCTGACGGGTCACTAGGTTTGTAAAAGCATTTAGGTTGTCAGCTTTAACCCGATATCAACGTGACTTTTGTAAGTAATTAGCACTAGCACCAGAATGTACTTGCCATCGCTGCTTTAGAAAGTTGATTTGTTCTGTTGCATTTTCAACCAGGTCAATGCTCATCAACTACAGAATGAAAATACTAAAAAACGATTTGAGGAGACCACTGAATCAATGGAGAAAGAAATAGAAGGTTTGTGGCATTTTCCTTAAACTTAGCTGGTTATGTCTATTTCCTTAGTGAAGTTGTATTCATAGCTATAATATTGCCGCAATATACCAGGATACACAACTGTTGCCGTTAGAAAGGAAAATTGTGGTATTAAATACAAGCTTCGTACACAACTTTTCAATTCAGTACAGAATTTTATTGAAATTTACTGCGGTTAATAATGTAGCCTTAGCTGCCTTTATTAATACAAAGAACAGGGTTCCCAGCCATATTCGTTTTTTTATCAAAGTCGTAAGCTGGGTAAGTAAGCCAGATGGTGTGCTTGCACTGGCAAAATTTTGCTTGCCCTTATAAAAGTGCGGAATCAGAAAACTGTGTGTAATGGAAATATTTTGCATATTTTAATTTCCATCCTGCAAAACACACTCGTATATTTTGTTTATCTCTTGAAAGGACATCACAATAGTGATGAGAACTGAGGAACACATAATCAAAGATGGCGTATATAGTTACATGTTATTCTCCATTTTCTGATCGAAGTTTCAAATGGTGGAGAAGTGATCAAAACGCAGTTAAATTGTACATGATAATATCATATGAAAACTTAGGAAAGATGTTGTGGCAAAGGAAAATTTTACTCGTCCAAAGGACGACTTTTGGGGTTATTTTACTTGTCCGCGGGACGACCGGACGACTGCAAATATGGATCCCTGATTGAAAATTATACATTTATATTGTGCCTTTTCCATATGGATATGCTCAAAGGCGCATTTCAGTTATCAGTTTACCCCTGGCCAGCTACCGAAAGCATATTTAGGCGCATCTGACAGCCGCTTTAATGCGGTCCATGTATACTGGTACTCATTTACCTACCTCGGAAGGATGTAAAGCTGAGTGAGCTTTAGCGGGAAAGAAGGTCAATCAAATGTTCAACTCTCTACCAGGCCGGGGATTGAACCCGGGACCTTAGGGTTGGAAGGCAGAGATCTTAGCACTGCGCCAACACCTCCGCCGTGAGTAAAGGAATCGTAAATCCTCCCTTCTCAGCCTTACCCCACTAGTGTGAGAAGTAACTAGGAGCAAGTTGAACAGATATAGCGTCGCGCTTGCCAGATTTTATGTTCTAATTTGTTTTATGCGAACTGAAAGGAATTATGTTTTTGCACATTTGCAAAGAAGAAAATCACTTGAGCGGGACACTAATTAACCCTTTTTGAGCCTACAGTAAAAACTTATAGGTGTTTATAAAGCTGAGATGGCCGGTACAAGTCTGTTAAGACGATCTTGCTCAACACAGAGTCTAGCTAAAAGCTAAATCCTTATACGAGCCTAGTGGCCCATGGGATGCCATCCCAACCGGATGAGAGTCATTGACTCCCCCTGGACGGAACACTAATCCATCGCAGGTTAGCTCCCAGCCGAGGCTGGTACTCATTTACCGACCTCGTAAGGATGGAAAGCTGAGTAAGCTTTGGCGGAAAAGAAGGTCACACAAATGTTCAATTTTCGGTACAGCCGAGGAATCGAATCTGGGACCTTGTGGTTGGAAGGCATAGATCTTACCAACTGCGCCAACCACGCCGCCATAATAACACAGAGTCTGGCTAAGGTTTAAACTCATGTACGAGTACAATCGAACCTCGATTATCCGGACCCTGATTATCCGGATTTGTCGATTATCCGGACTAGCTATTCTGGTCCCATTTTTTTTTCATGAATATAAATTAGTCACATTCATTATCTGTAGAAAAGCTATCTTACGCCGAACTGAGTTATAAAATTCCAGTCAGAACTGAATTTGTTTCGCATCAAAAGACAATTTAGGGCAAGTTTATTGCTTGTGATCTTAAACGCGCCTAACACGCACCGTAACTAATGCAGTGCATTTCACTGAGCGTTCATTGGCTCAGAGTTGTTTTGTTGCTAAGTGAATGACTGACTGGCTTAGAGCCGGTAATCGAGGTTCAAATGTAAAACTAGTAGGATAACTTTGTATGTATGTATCCTGTTTTAGATCTAAAAGCGCAAATCTTAACTTTGGAGTCAGAAGTTGACAAACTTAGTCAAGGTAAATCGACTCTGGCATCAGTAATGGAGGAAAACACACAGCTACAAATAAGAATTGAGGTTAGCATTATCTGTTACAGTAATCCTTTATGACAATCGTAGGTAATTTTATTGGCTTCTTCTGATTCCTTTACAGTCTGGGAAAACTAATAAGAGTAATATAAGTAAGGGCATAGCCAGGGGGGGTCCTGGGGTGCCCGTGACCCCCCTTTTGTAAGCCTTTTTTAACCAAACAACCTACAACAGGTGGCGAAAACGCCATGGTGAGCACCCTCACTTTGGCGCAGTGTGACCCCCCACTGAAAAATCCTGGCTACGTCCCTGGATAAGTAATATAAGGTAAGTAAGCAGTAACATAATGACTACTCTCCGAAACGGGCGTTTCAGCGTCATGTTAAAATATATCCATACCGGAGTCATGAATCCCAGATGGTAGGAGGCAAACCAGTTTACTACTTACAAGGCGTGGCGATTTTAACCCTTGGATTACCCAGTACAAGTACATTCAATTGCGAAGAGTGGGATGTGAACCTGGATCACCAGTATTCCAATCCAGTGTTTAAAGACTGAGCCACATTGACCCTATGCATGTTCTAGCTAAATCCTTTTCGGAGCCTAGTAACCCATGAGGTGGGCACTTATCTCCGGTTTCTATAGTGTTAAGCGGATGAGAGTCTTTGACTCCCCCTGGACGGGACACTAATCCATCGCACGTTAGCTCCCAGCCGAAGCTGGTACTCATTTACCAACCTCAAAGATGGAGAGCTGAGTAAGCATTGGCGGAAAAGAAGGTCATACAAATGTTCAAGTTTCGGTAGAGCCGAGGAATTGAAGCATGGACCTTGTGATTGGAAAGCAAGGATCTTACCAACTGCGCCAACCACGCCGCAGATCTGCGCATGTTCTACTTGACATTTATTCCTACTACCACACATCACAAGCTTTACAATTATAGCGTGCTTGATATATCTCTTGAAAACTTGTTACCTGTGCCATGGTGACGAAGTTCAATGCTCATTATATTTTCAGGTAATCTCACTGTCTTATAGTTTATTAAACTCCAAATATGAAAGGTAACTAAGTAACTTGTTTACCACTTATGTATGACTAGGTTTACGTTTTTTACATTGAGAAATGTTCTAAATTTTGAACTTTTTGCTATACCGCGAAATTCTTAATATTTCCGATAGGTTTGTACGCACAAAAGAATAACGGCTGTTTTTTTTTTTTTCTTTCAGCAACTCGATAAAACTCTACTAGAGGCTGCTGAGCAACATAAAGAAGCTGATAGACAGGTAATAGCATACTAACTGTAGAAAAGACGTATCAGATTTGAAAGTTATATGAACATCGCTGTAGTGATCTCTGCCTTCCAACCATAAAGTCCCGGTTTCGATCCGGCTCTGCTGAGATTTAAAAATTTATATGACTTTCTCCCGGCAGTCGGGCAATTAATTCAAATTAGGCCAAAAGACGTGTGATTTTTTTCGAAATTTGATTCGGCCTCATTCGATTACCTATAAAAATAACAATGATGGATTCAGTAACGTTTACCTGCTTCCAACAGCCGTGGCTTCATATTCCAATTTGGTAGAACACTGCACCGGTATCATCGAGATCACTCCACGATGTTACTTTTAAATTACCCTACCAGCAGTATGGGTTTTCAGATTTGTAGTTTGATCGTCATATTTCCTTTTCATACCCTTCTTGTTTTCCCAGTATCAAGATGCAACAGCTACGTTGAAATTACGCGAAGCTCAGCTTCAAAATCAAAGTAAGATTATTCAAGAACATGCTGAGCACTTGGAAACGAAAAACCAAGAAGTAGAAAAACTCAGGTACTTGTTGTGAAAAACATCGCGTTGTAGAGGATATTAGAAACATAGACGGAGATAAGAATTTTATTTTTATTTTATTTTATTTTATTTTTGTTTTATTTTATTTAATTTATTTAATTTAATTTAATTTAATTTAATTTAATTTAATTAATTTAATTAATTAATTAAATTTATTTTTTATTTATTTTATTTATTTTATTTTATTTAATTTATTTAATTAATTTATTTAATTTATTTAATTTATTTAATTTAATTTTTTTATTTAATTTAATTTAATTATTTTTATTTTATTTTATTTTATTTTTATTTTATTTTTATTTTATTTTTATTTTATTTTAATTTTATTTTTATTTTATTTTTATTTTATTTTATTTTTTATTTTTATTTTATTTTACTTTATTTTATTTTATTTTATTTTATTTATTTAATTTATTTAATTAATTATTTTATTTAATTTATTTAATTAATTAATTAAATTTATTTAATTTATTTAATTTAATTTTTTATTTAATTTAATTTAATTTTTATTTTATTTTATTTTATTATTTTTATTTTATTTTTATTTTTATTTTATTTTTATTTTTATTTTATTTTATTTTAATTTAATTTTAATTTAATTTAATTTTTATTTTTATTTTATTTTATTTTATTTTTTATTTTTATTTTTATTTTATTTTTTATTTTTTATTTTTATTTTTATTTTATTTTATTTTATTTAAGAATTTTATTTATTTATTATTTTATTTTATTTTATTTTTATTTTTTTTATACACGGAGATAAGAATTTTATTTTCGAATGTTGGAAAGATTTGTAAGGAGTAGGCGAAACGAATAATAGAAACTCTACAACACGAGATGAAAGATGTCATGTATCTAAGAGCCTTGTAATTTTTTGTCTGATATAGAGTTATTTACCAAAAAAAAAGTATTGGGAAAAAAAGGGTTCTGATAGAAAAAAGGGTGGCGTTAAGACTACCATCTATAGTAACGTTTTTTTTTCACATGTGAATGAAATTTTTTGAAAAAAAATATACAGGTATTTCACCCATTATCATATATTAGTTTAAGCCTTGGACATTGCATTTCTGACGTTCTGATTGGTTGAGCAAGGTAAGGGATAAACCCTTGTTGTACAAAAAAATAATTATAGTTCGCATTGTGAAAATATGTTTACTATTCATACTGTATTGTATTATATGGCCATTTTGTTGTTACTCTTTTTTTATTGGTTGTCACCATGATTACAGACAGGAACTCGTTGCCTCTAAGGAAATGCAGAAGGAATTCTCCCAGCGCGTTAGAGAACAGGACAGCACTATAAAGCAGCTTCAATATTTACAGGATGATACACAGAAAGGTTAAACCTTTTTTTTGTTAATCGTAGGGTGAAATGTTCATTCAATGCCGTACAGTAAGTAGGGTAGAAAACGTTACGATTCGAAAGGTGAATTAGCCCGGCGCTTCAACCCGGTTTCTGTTGTTTTAAGCGGAACAGTTTCTTTGACTCCCCCTAAACGGACACTAAGGGACGAAGGGATATCTCACCTAACCGAGTTACTCGGGGCGAGACAACTTTTCATACATTTCTCTGTAAAATTCAGCCAATCGTTTATATGACGTCCCAGGACGAAGGGTTGTCTCGGGTGTCAGAGATCACTCGCCTAGCCGAGGCGAGATATCCCTTCAAACCGAGATAACTTTCTCCATATAAACAGTTTGTCCCTTCTAACCGGGACAACTCGAGTGTTAATGCTTAAAATTTCCCACGTATGATTGCTGGCCCCGGGCCTGTAATTTTTCCATCTAAACACGCGGCAAAGTTGTCCCGGGTTCAAAACCTCATATAAACTGCTGGTCAAGTTGTCCTGGCTGGAAGGGACAACCCTTCAACCCGGGATCACATAAATAGGGCCTAATCCTTTGCGAATTAGCACCCAGCAGAAGCTGTCACTCTGTTTACCAAACTCCTTAGGATTGAAAGCTGAGTTCATGTTGGCGAAAAAGAAGGTCGCGCAGATGTTCAAATCTTGGGAGAGCCGGAGATCGAACTCTGAATCTTTACAAGGCGACATCTTTTCCGGCAACTTCGTAAACCATTTTAATGTGCTTTCTAATTGATCAAGTTTGTATGTCCTAGAATCTCCTGTCCTAGAAATCGCAAGTAATTGGAATGCCACCACCTAATTGTTTAGAATGAACAGATACTTTTGTTTTTATCTAATCTTAACGCCTGATATATATTAGAAGATTCTTCTTGTTTTAGAATATGCTTATTGTGTTTGGGAGTCTTATTATAGTCTAATTAATCTCTTTTAAACAATTTACTTATGTATTTTACAGTGATTGTTGCCAGAGAGGAAGCTCATTGCAGCGAAATAGTACTACTGAAAAAGGTACGAAAACAGTTATGATGGTAAACTTGGATAACTTTTGGGGTAAACAGCACAAATTCATCAGATTCAGAATTTCAATCTTTTAAACGCACAGAATATTTATCTTTCTCGGTTTCTGTATCTCTTTGTTTTTGTTTTATTTTTTTTCTCTTTGTTTCTTTGCTTTTTTGTTTGTTTGTTTGCTTGTCTCGTTTGCTTTCTTTCTTTGTTTTTGTCTTTTTTCTGTCATTATTTGTTTGTTTATTTCTTTTTTGTGCTCATTACCCCATTCAAGCCTGATTCTTTTATAATCTTTGCGATCGCTTGGATCGCTGGTTATTTTTTTGAGCGATCCCAGCGATGGCAGCGACCGGATGGTTCCAATATAATCGCCAGGATCGCTCCAATCTTTGCAAGGCATTGCATGGGCCTGGGCTAGAACATATCACTCAAGATTTTGGCGGGTTTTTTCTCAAAGCAAGTTATTTTCTGATACTCGCCATCATACGACGGAGGCGAAGGAGAGAAATTGATATATTAACAACGAAAAATGGAACCAAAAGAAAAAACGCAGGTTTAGGATTCGGAGAATAAAGTGGAATATCCTTCATCACACCCAAATCTTTGTGGGATATAATAGATCGCTAGCGGATCGTTTAAAGTGGTTCTCATATGATCTTCGCGATCGCTGGCGGATCGCCAGGATCACTCACACAGACTTTTTCCTATCTCAGTGATCTTGATCGCTGGAATCATTTGGATCGCTAGGATCGCTGAGGAGGATCGCTGAGTGGTTCTCAAATAATCGCAAGGATCGCTAGCCTAAAAAAAGTCAGCGTTCAGGACTAGCGAACCCAGCGATCGCAAAGATTATATGAGAACCAGGCTTAAGAATTTAAGAAACTATTTGCCAAAAAAAATAAATACCATTCAAATTTCAGTTCGAATGATCAAATAAAGTGTTTCTGGTCTTTTTGTTCAAAACCCCTATAACTTGAAGTAATTTCAATATCCCTTGGCAATTCGAGTTACCGGGGTTCAACTAATGAAATTTTAGTTTTTAAGGCTCTCTCATAATTTCAAAAAAATGAAAAAGTTGCATTTCACGAAGTTACTCATTTTCATATTTTCACATTATCAAGTGTGATAGATTGGTTATTTTACTGCTTAATCGTTCTGTGTTTCAGTTGGTGAACGAACTACAAGAGCAATGCTCTTCGTGTGAACAGGCTCGAAATGCATTACGGGAAGATGTTGAACGTTTGGGTGAGGTACAAAGAAAATTCTTTCATTCAACACCTTTTCTTTTTTTTTACTAAAAAACCTTTCATATCATTATGTGTTGCTGCAAATTAGGCCTTATAATAACTAGAATTTTGCCACGTTAGTACCTTGTTTAGTAAAAAAAGCATTAAGTATAATATAATATGACTGGAAAGAGTCTACCACATGCCGCCATCTTGAAAAAAGACAACGTCACACTATGCAGTAACCTTTATCACGTGATGTAATAGAAGTAAATTGGACTTTTACGTAATTCAGGGGAATAATAAAATGAATGAAAGAAGACTTTTTTAAAGTTATTGTTTCTCAACAAAACAGTTATGAGAGTAGATCTAACATGATAAGGGAAACCTTTTGGGTGCCATATTAAACTCGCACGAGTAGAAAGAGATGTCCCCCACCAGCTGCGCATCGTAACAAAAACGCTGCAACCGGTTCATTTATCACAGGTTTACAAATGTGTGAGAGTTAAGGCCCTGTAACACGAGACAATTTTTTCAGCAACTTGCAACGCAATGGCACTGCGTTGCAAGTTGCTGACAAAATTGCGCGTGTAACATCTCTATGAGCAACTGGCAACGCAACGTTGCAAGTTGCGGGAAAAGTTGAACAATCTTCTACTTTTCGCAACGTTGCGAAGCCAGTTGCAGCGTGTAACTTGTACAGGGCAACCTGCTTCGCAACGCCAATGTCGCAATCAAGGTTACATCTCACGGCAACTGGTAATTTTTCGTTATCGTCAGCATTGCATTGCAAGTTGCTGAAAAAATTGCCTCGCGTAACACTGCATTTATTAAGAATTAAGATAAACGAAATTCTTATTTCCTAGTATTGTTTAAAAATAACAATATATTTTTTCTTAGCTCTGTGTTGCTTAAGTCAATTTCGTTCTGTTCTTGCCGACTTTCTTAGATTAATAGACGCAACGAAGAAAATATCCGCGTTAAAGAGGAAGTTATAAAAGAACTGAAAGAAGCTGTTCGTGGTGGAAAGACAAGAAAATCCCCTTCGCCTACGCGGGCTACAAAATGTGCTGTCGAAGTATGTTGCTCCTCTTTTGCGTTTATAAATGTTGTTATGAAATGCTTCTTGCAGTAATAATACTTGGTAGATTCCGAAATACCACGGAACTAGAAATGATTTTGTAGTAAAGTTTCTGCTACAAATAAATTATGCTCTGTTTTAATCAAGATTATAGACAGAGCTTTCTATTGTTAATTTTCAATGAATTTTGCTTATACAAACACAAACAGGCAGTTGTGATCAAATAACTTTGGTGGTTCAATGTTGAGCCATTTTCAGCTCAAACTGCCATGTAATTGGTAAAATAGGTTTAAGTTCATACTCACAAGTTCAAGGGTGACCTTTTTACCTAGTCTGTTTGCCCGTAGCAGAAAAAGTCACCATGACAGGTGTATCTTGATTAATTTCTTTAAAGTATTTGCCAAAACAGAAAGGAGTGGGGGAATAGATAATTAGTTAGAATAGATTGGAATAGCCAGCCAATTAGATGTACGCCTGATAAACATTCATTAAAGATTGGAATAAACAATAATTTAGATGTACGCCAGATAAACACTCATTAAAGATTGAAATTGACAAGAATTTAGACGTACGCCCTGATAAACAGTCATTAAAGAAAGTCGCTTTTATTCATAAAACACGCTTGGAACTACCAGTGTACCAAAATGTTTTAACTTTAAAAGCAATTTAGATCTACATGGTTACAGAATTCCAGCATATCCAGTATTTTTGTTAAAGGTATATGAAAAATCCCAAAGTTAGTATCCAGAAGTAACGAGATCATAAAGCTGGAGTGAAAAACGGAAAGGCGTTAAATGAACTAGACAATTAACATCGAGTAAATCGTCTTATTTCAAAGTATTTTTTTTCTCTAGGTTTGTAAACAATGCAACGAGTTAAGACAGCGCTGTTTTACACTCGAGGAAGAATATGAAGAACTTAAGGAAAACTATCAAGAAAAATTAAGGTGAAGCATGTGCAAACTTAATATTAAGGCCCGGAGTGGGAGGGGAGAGGAGTTTACCTGGGGCGTACGCTACCCTCCCCCCCCCCGACAAACAAACACAGGCAAAAAAGGTCTGCAACAGTTTGCTAAATAAAAAAAGGTTTTAGAAATTAATTTATTTCTCAGAAACAATCTCAGTCATCACTTTAAATGTTTACTCTTTGTTCACAAGCAAAACCCGAGAATATTTAGTCTGAATATATACAATTAATTTCATGTTTAGAGACACCAAGTTTACCTAATTGATGAGCTTCTTGCGTGGCAAATCATGTATGATCCAGGTCACCTTCTCTCCTTCCTAAAAAGTTATTACATGAGGTCTTTTTACCGCATTTTTGCCTTAAAATAAACCTGATGGCTTTTCCAAGGAGATTAACTCTTGATTTGTGTAAAAGAATAAAGTGCCAGGAATTCGTCACCTTCGTAACCGTTGTGAAGAAGAGGAATGCTTTTAACTTTATTTTTTAGAACTTACTTAATAACTTTTTTTGGGATGCTATCTTTAAAAAAAGTAATGAAGAGGAAACAAAATAGCGTTGATGGAAAATAGTCTTTCAATGCTTATTTCAAAGCGACGAAATTGACGGTTAATATGATTTTTTTTCTTAGACTTAAGTCTCACTTAAAAACATAAAACGTAAAACTGTCATGATATTGTTTCATAGGCATGAAACAACCTACAATTCTATCGTTAAAACAATTAAAATCATTTCAGGACTGTCCATCTTCGGCAAACATTCATCTGAAGTCCACTTAATTTACTAGAACGTGGATCTGCCCCAGAACAAGGATTCGCCGACAACTATTTCAAACGTTGACTTTGTTAAATTAAAGGTTAGAGTTGTTCCTATTTCAGGCGAGTTTCATCTCTCGAGAAAGCGGTGAAAAACGCACTTGGTCGCCGGGTAGTTGAAGAACAAACTTCAAAGAAGCCTTGTGTTAAAGAAAAGAATGAGAAGATGGAGGGCACTAACAAGGACGTAGTTGAGGGATGGGATGAGACTCGTAGAAAATTGGCACAGGCTGAAAGACAAAACCACGAACTGAAAACACTGTTGGAATTGAAGGTTACAAAATAAGCATTTAGTTTTTGTTTGCTTAATGCACCTATGAATATTAAGCCCCTAGGGGGGAGGGGGGGGGAGGCCGGTCTAGGGAAGGGGATTAGATATTTCCCATTTTTTTCCATCAAATACCCTACCCTCGGGCTGACTATAGAAAGTCAAATGGAACCTAAGGTCCCCACCTGGGGATAGATTTTACGGTCAAAAGTCATATTATTTGTCAAATTTACCCACCCTTGGGCAGAGCATGAATGACAAATGTCCAACCTTGGAGCAGTACATATTGGTTTAACCCACATCCTTTGCCCATCCTCCCCCATGGGGGCTTAATAATGATAGATGCATTAATCCACAACTTTTTGATAATTTTCCAGTTTGCCATGGATTCACACAGGCAGCGGTGAAATGCTACTATACTTTTATCTAAGGCTACTAATTTATTAATAAGTTAGCGACTTTGTTTGAGCAAGGTTAAGAGAGAACTAACGAGACGACCAAACGATGAATGTTAACCAGTAAAATTATACACATGCACTAGCCCAAGGAATAAAAGTAAAAAAAAGAAATACAAATTGGTTGAACACAGACTAATTCTTGTTCTGGTTGGTTAAGTTATATTATTCTTTGTTATACAATTCGTTGTATTTCTCACACCCACGCTTATCAACCATCATTAGGCAACATAGACTACCCCTCGCTGGGCATGCGTTGAGGCACAATGAACTAGCTGGTCGAGTTCTTTTATGGAAACCTATACTATCAGACGGGGTTGGTAGGCCCAGCACAACATTAAAGAAGGTGTAAGAATAAGACACTGGACTGTAAGGTGAAGAACTTTTGACTGCAATGCTGGATGAAGAACTATATTCATGTCACGGATTCCGTCGGATAAAACTAACTACTATTCTGAATAACAACTATCATCTTATATATTACCTTGGTCTTTTGGCCTTCGACGCAGAAGATTGCGAGCCTAATCTTGTGTTGTTGTCGTCCTATACCAAGAAAATTTGAGATTTTTCAAGTCGTGGACTGCCATTTGGCCCTCCACTCTTGCTTTCTGCAGGGGCCTCTGGACCTCGGTTTCGATCCTGTCACGTTTCCGGGTTTTCGCTTCGTGTGTACAAGGGCGAATCCGTCGACGTCTTCGCTTTAAATTTCTTCTTCTTTACTCGGTATATAGTATTGAATATTTCTTTCAAGTAGTAAATAATGTCATTCAGAATTCTTTTGGGATGTATTTTTCAGAGCCTGAGAAGTGTCTACGACTCCTGGTGCGTATGAGAGCTTAAACCCATCTGATTTATTCAAAAGATATGGCAGCATCTGAGATAAAACGAATACTTATACGAGCTGCTAGAAGAACCTGTCGAACGCATTTTTTAATCCGTGATTACTGCTAGTTTTTATTGTAATATTGCTGAAACATTTCTTGGCTCTTATTATCCTATTTTATTCTAAACCTATAGGAAAGCGAGCTGGTAGAAGTGAAGCGAGTTCATGGTCAACGTTTGCAGAGATACAAACTGTTGCAGGATAACCATAAACTTGTATTGGAGCAGCTGAAAACATTTGACCCTAAAACGTAAGATGCGATTTTCGAAAGTCTAATGCATTCCACTTACGGCCGCTTTGTTGCCGTAGTTAAAAAAATCTGTGCTTTCCGACCAGTGCAAGGTCCTTGGTGCCTAAATTTGAGCAAGTATTGACTTTCTTTTCCGCCGAAGCTTACTCAGCTTTCCATCCTTACGAGGATCTCACTAAGAAATAACCAGCGATGGCATAGTGGCCCGTCCAGGAAAGTTAAAGACTCTAATTTTATTAACACTACAGAAACTAGAGATAAGCGCCGGCCTTGTCAGGCACTAGCAGGCTTCTCAAAATGTTGGAGAGGAGAAGGCTAAAGTAATGGAGGAGGTGGCTGAGGTATTATAAGGTGTGCGCCAAATGCGTACCCTAAGTAGGGGGGTCCGGTGGCATGCTCCCCTGTGAAATTTAGAAAAATAGTTTCCCATGCAGAACCTCATTTCCTGCGATCTGAGCAAATAAAACACAATTTTTTTCGTGAATTTGGGCGATAACAGACGATGCTGCGCTGTCATGCTTCTTTGGAGGCATTGTCGTAGATTGCCTGTTAATAAGTAAACATGATATATAAATGAAATTAAGCAATGCAATATTCGCGATTCAACTACGTTGTTTTAAACTTATAATCTTTGCACTAAATGCGACTTGTTGAAGAAGTGCAAACTAACTCGTTTTTTATCTATGTACAGTATGTTTGTTTTTCACTGTTCAATTCTGAAAAAAAGAAAAAAAATTGTATTTTGTACTTTTGGAGGCGGCCAGAGCACTCGAGGAGGCGGCTCATTCAGCCGCATGCAGGCCGGTTTTGAGAAGCCTGCACTAGGCATGTTTACGGTTATAGCGATAGCTTATTTGCAGTCTACTGACTTGGGAATTAAGCGGAGGGCCCTGGCATTGGGATGCACTTAATAGTTTGTCCGTGGTCCGATTTCCCTGGCAGAAAAAATGTCATTGAAATTGTAAACCTAAGAATCCCTCTCAATTAGTTTCAGTCAAAAGGTAAATTAGCTGTGATTTATTTAATAGCCGACCCCTTCCTTATTACCCCGACTGTGGAATAGTCCAAGTGCTAACGAGGCAGATAGACTACTTACGGCAATAATCAAACCCCTTGAAATTACAGTATATAAATAAATAAAGAAAACAGATTTAAAAATAAGAGAGGACTGGCTGCCTAAGACAACAAACGTAAAGGAAGTTGTTTACAAGCAGCCAGTTGCGCTGAAAGATTATTTTGAAGTCGGACGAGCAACACCATCATAAAACACGTACACACCGAAACAAACCAATTACACACGTAGAGAAAGGGCGTCCTTCTTTAGTTTTTTAACAACTTCAACAGATACCAATGTAGCAAGGATTGAGTCAAGTTAAACTTTTTCATATAAGATTAAAAGAAGTTATTGCCAGTAAATAATCTCTTATACTCGATGCTTGAGCAGGCAAATTTTTTCATTTCATTTTAGGGGTGACAAGAAAGAGAAAGAATTACCCGAAAGGCCCTCTTCGAGGGCTCTCCGCCACGAGAACAGCGAAGGAGTATGGAATGAGTTGGCACACTACAAGGCAGAATACGAAGAATTATTCCAAGAAAGGTACATAATATATCTAACCGTCAAAAATTTTGCAAAGTGATTTTCTTCTTTGCATATTTGCAGAAACATAATTTCTTTCAGTTCGCATAAAACAAATTAGAGCATAAAATCTTGCAAGCGCGACGCTGTATCTATTTAAGCTCCTCCTTAAAAAGGTACTTCTATATTATATTGTTTTACATGTTTGTTATTTAAGTTAATATTTTCTTTTGTATTTATACTTGTGATTTAATCTCAGCTGTAGTTAGCGCCTGGCGGCGTGATTGACGCAGTTGGTAAGATCTTTGCCTTCCAACCACAAGGTTCCAGGTTCGATTCCCGGCACTGTTGAAATCTAAACATTTGTGCGACCTTTCTTTTCGCCAAAGCTTACTCAGTTTTCCATTCTTACGAGATCAATAAATGAGTACCAGCTTCGGCTGGGAGTTAACCTGCGATAGATTAGTGTCCCGTCCAGGGGTAGTCAAGGACTCTCATGCGCTTAGCACAACAGAAACCGGAGATAAGCGCCGGCTCCGATGGGCCACTAGGCTTGTTAAAGGATTTAGCAAGCTTAGCTAGTTACGGCCTATTCACATACCCGAGTTGTCTTGGGGCAGGGTTTTCTCAGGGGATAAAGTCAAATTGGGTGTTGTTTTACATGAAAGAATCAGACACCGAGAAGATATCTCAAGAAGCATTGGCTTTATAATTGGTTTGAGTATTACGCATGCGCAAATCAAAAATGTTCAAAAATGTAATCCCCAAGACAACTCGGGTTAAACGGTTCACATGGTACGAGACAACTCTACCCTTGGAGTTATTCTTACCTTCTAAACCGAGTTATCCCTGACCCCGAGACAACTCGGGTTAAACGGTTCACATGGTACGAGACAATTTTACCCTTAGAGTTATTCTTACCTTCTAAACCGAGTTAGTCCTGACCCCGAGACAACTCGGGTTAAACGGTTCACATGGTACGAGACAACTCTATCCTTAGAGTTATTCTTACCTTCTAGACCGAGTTATCCCTAATCCCCGAGTTGTCTCGTCTGTATGTTAACGTTTCATTTTTGCCGTAGAGAGATTTTATGGAAAGTTTTGCTCGGCCCGAGATAACTCTCTATTCACCAACTTGTTTTTTCCCAAGAAAGATATACCAAGAAACGAATTTTCAAGAACTTGATCCGTTTCCTACTACATCGTTCTAGATGTACTTGTTCTTTCATAGCATTAAGCGCACAATAGCTTCAAAACCTATTTTTAAATGTTCTATATTTTTATTGATTCACATTAATTATAAAACTTACAGACTTCCAGAATTACAACTCCCTCGTAGTACGTTTGAAGGCGTAATAGTCAATGATAAAAATAGTTTGATATTTTAAGCTGTTTTGTTTCGAAAGCAAGGCTCGCCGTTAGTTTTTAATTAACAATTATTCCATATATATATCTATAAATCATCTCATATCCAACAAGCGCGAATGGAATAATTGTTTTATTAAATTTCACGAGCTTTCCGAACCCTTCGACACTTGAAAATGACAGCCAAATTCTATTCATAAAATTTTCCGCTTGGCAACACTTTACACAGTCAATTTCCATATATGGTCATTCGGTATATGAACTGATAACCGAGATTGAGTGAAGTTATCACAATGCTATAAACATAATATTCGAGGTTGAAAATTTAGTAATGAACGATATACCCATTCATTTACTCAATTTTAACTGCAGTTGTGACTGATATGCAAGGGTCATTAAAGAATTCGAAGCATTCAGAGAATTTCGACCCTTGACCTCTGAGATACCGCTACAACGCTTAAATAATGAAACCTGTTGAAGTCGCTATTTCATACTTTGTCTATAGGACATAGAATTAAAACGGGATATGATTGGTTAAAAGATGGATTGGGTAAACTTCATCTGGGTTTTGATTGGTGAGGACTTCTCTGTCTTCTACATAACACAAGACCTTTATCTTTCGCACTTAACGCGAAGATACTTTCAAGACGTCATTGCCTATCAGTTCAAAATAAGTGCTCCGCTAACTAAGCGATCTTTTGGATGTGGCTCACTTATATGGTCCATCTTTGCAACTGAGGGAGAAAAATCTTACTTTAAGAATCTCTGAACACGAAAC
>JAOEHV020070368.1:0-16434 GCA_025447995.2 Isaurus tuberculatus
TACTATCCTTTACTATCGTTTACTATCCTTTGCCATCCTTTACTATCCTTTCCTATCCTTTACTATCTTTTCTTATCCTTTACTATCCCTTACTATCCTTTGCTATCCTTTCTTATTCTTTCCTATCCTTTACTATCTTTTCCTATCCTTTACTATCCTTTACTATCTTTTCCTATCCTTTACTATCGTTTACTATCCTTTGCCATCCTTTACTATCCTTTCCTATCTTTTCCTATCCTTTACTACCCTTTGCTACTCTTTACTATCCTTTCCTATCCTTTGCTATCATTTACTATCTTTTCTTATCCTTTACTATCGTTTACTATCCTTTGGCATCTTTTACTATCCTTTCCTATCCTTTACTATCTTTTCCTATCCGTTAGTATCCTTTACTATCCTTTGCTATCCTTTCCTATCCTTTATTATCTTTTCCTATCCTTTACTATCGTTTACTATCCTTTGCCATCCTTTACTATCCTTTCCTATCCTTTACTATGTTTTCCTATCCTTTACTATCCTTTGCTATCCTTTGCTATCCTTTGCTACCCTTTACTATCTTTTCCTATCCTTTACTATCGTTTACTATCCTTTGCCATCCTTTACTATCCTTTCCTATCCTTTGCTATGTTTTCCTACCTATTACTATCCTTTGCTATCCTTTACTATCCTTTCCTATCGTTTACTATCCTTTGCCATCCTTTACTATCCTTTCGTATCCTTTACTATCTTTTGCTATCCTTTACTATCGTTCACTATCCTTTGCCATCCTTTCCTATCCTTAACTATCTTTTTGTATCCTTTGGTATCCTTTACTATCCTCTCCTACCGTTTACTATGTTTTCCTATCCTTTGCTATCCTTTACTATCTTTTCCTATCCTTTACTATCGTTTACTATCCTTTGCTATCGTTTACTATCCTTTCCTATCTTTTCCTATCCTTTGCTATCCTTTACTATCTTTTCCTATCCGGTCAAGTGGTCAAGATAAGCTAAGGGTCCTCCCTTACCAAAATACTGGCCAAGTGGTCAAGAAAAGGGAAGGGTCCCTATATACCAAACTACTGGTTAAGTATTCAAGATAAGCTAAGGGTCCCCCCTTACCAAAATACTGGTAAAGTGGTCAACAATAGTTAAGGGTCAACCATTGCCAAAATACTGGTCAAGAGGTTAAGAAAAGGTAAGGGTCCCCTCTTATAAAAATAATGGTCAAGTGGTTAAAAAACCTAAAATTCCCCCCTTACCAAAATACTGGTCAAGTGGTTTAAAAAACCTTAGGGTTCCTGGTGAAGTGCTCAAAAGCAGCTAAGCTTTGGCTGCCTGTGTTTTTACAAGTGATTTCAACTAGAATTACAAAGTCTTCGTTTTTTACAACTTCAAACTATAGAAGATAATCATACCTTTTTGCGCCGTTAGAAGCTGAAGAAGATTAGCTTTGGTTATCTTCATTTTTTGCAATTTGAAAAAGGATTTGCACAAAGTTGGACTTTACTACCGCCGCCATTTTGGAGTTACAATGTCTGGTAATCGAAAGAGGTTAAAGATTAGACTACGTGTAGCCGCACCCTCTTGTGCCCGGTTTATCACGAGTTTGTTCAATCCAATAATGGATGGGGGAAGGCGGAAAGGATATGTAACGTTCGACTTAGGTTAGCCAGGGATGGGGCTAGGAAAGGCAGGGGGGGGGTTACTAGGTAGGCAGAGCAATTCTCACCTAGCTTTGTGATATGTTATCTGAATTCTTTTAATGATGCAAATTACAAACAATTTGTATAACAAGGTGATTTCACTATAAAATAAAAGTGATTTTGTCCATACCAAAGTCATATACATTTTACATACAAAATTACTGTAAGGCTATTCACCCTTATAACATTTTAACAAAATCTTCAAGAAAATTTACAAAAACTTTAATAATGGTCTACAAATCTGAGGTTTGAAAAAATGCATGGATTTGAGCAAGTGAAATTTATAGTCACAAGAAAAGCACAATGGTTTAACTTGTGGTCTTAATGCTTTGTCTTGGCTCAGTATCCATGTTAGCAACTTTAAATACTTGATATTAGCATGCATTTGCTTCATCTATAATTGTAATTAATTATAACCCTTTATAATCCACAGAGAAGGGAGACATTTTGCAAAAAACTTGTTTGCAATAGTAATCTTTCTTAAGTTACCTTGTCCATACTGGATAAAAAAAATAGGGTTTTTATTTTCATTGCTTTTGCTATATTGATCACCAGGCATTGTTAAGTTATAATATTATTTTGAAAAATACTGCTGATTCAATGATCATAAACGATCTAATTATTGTAGTTATTCATTTATAAGCCACACTCACTATTAAGCCACACCACACATTTTGACAAAGAGAACAGACCCACTTCTTGTACGGTTTGTTTCAGAAGTTTTAAGGCGCATCTCAATTTTAATAACTGAACGTGCAAAATAAACACTCTACAAAATAACCTAAACACAAAATGAAACTGTTTGCATGCAGAAAACATTGAAACTTTTCGTTTAAGTGCTAAATAATGAGGAACAATGCTTTCATCCTGTTTTGAAGCTCAGTTTCGATGCTGTTCATGGCCAAAATCAATTACATTATTGTTAAATAATGTGTGAATAAATGTAACTGTTGCTACTGTTTTTGCACGGCGTAATCGTGAATTACTGTTTAAAGTCATGAATTTTGGATGTCAAAAGTTTTGTTTCCAGAAAAACACAGTTTTAAGAAGCAACCCCTCAATTCAGAATCCTGTTATTCTCCAAAGTTTGAAAATTTTGTAAAAAAATAGTATGTGTGGCTTAAAATAGAATAACTACGGTAAATCCTCCTTTATTAGACAACTACTTTTTAATAGATACCTAATTAAACTAAGATTTCAAGATAGATTTTCTGACTCTTAAACTAAGATTTCAAGATAGATGCTCTCTCTATTAAATAACATCCTCCCTTCATTAAATATAACTAAAATCTGTCCCTATTAAAATTGAAGGGTCTAAGTGCAAAAAATGACATAACTGACTTTTGATGAAGTTGCCAACTCCCCCTTCATTATCCTTATCTTTTCATAACTTTTGGGAGAATTCAGCATTTCATAAAAAGTCACTTACATTGTTTTTGCACTAGGCCCTTCAATTTTTAACCCCTTTTCAAAAACAACAAATTCAGATAAAAACTCTACAAAATACTGATAGTTTTGTTGACATTCTGTATGTACAAAAAATTGACAGCATTGTCTTATGAAGCATTAAGCTACCATTTGTAAAAACAAATACTTCTCTTGCAACTGTTTTTCTTATAAGCACCATAATTAATTAAGGCATTATTTAGTTCATTTACAATATAATGAAAGATCTGGCATTTCTGCATTCCTCTTTCATTTGTTAAAGAGGTACAGTAATTTGAACTTTACAATTTTTAAATTGATAACCTTTCATACATACAAAATCCTTGAAAACTTCAGAGCAAAATAATAAGAGTTAAATAATTCTACCCCTCAGAATTCTGAGGCGAAAGTAAATATTAATCTGCTGCACAAAATACAAAACAAAAGCAGAGAAATATATGAAATATATGCCTCTCAAGAAAACAAAGTACATTTTCTTAAGAATTATAAATTCTTAACAAATTTTCATAATTTATTAATAACTACTGCCTTGATAGGCAAGTTGCAAAGGTGCCACTCTATCAGGTTCAATTCCTGGTCAGACCAACACTCATTGTCTTAAAAAAATTTAAAAGGTGCTGCCTTTGTTCTAACATCTGATCTGCAAATGGTTAGACCATTGCACCTTCACCAGTAAGGACATTAAACTGTAGGTCAACTGGGTGACTTAAAAAAACCCACACACTTGTTGAAATAAGCAACGTAGTGATCCTGGTGTAAAGCTCTGCTAATGTCAGAAAATCTGATCTGTCTCATAGCAAACCTTTCCTTTTGAAGAAACTTACTCTTCAAGTTTTGACTTAACTTAATTTTTGACTCTAATCTTAAAGGGAGGATAGATAAAATAAGAATTTCCCAGAAAGCAGGATTGATCTACCTTGAATTTAATCTTAACCCATGGGAGGGGTAGTTGAGTAAATTATCAGAAACGATAACTGATCCACTTTGACTCTAATCCTACACAAATGGAGGGGAAGGCAAGTAGTTTCTTTGGAACCAGAACTGATCCACCTTGATTAACCTTAACCCACGGGTAGGATATTTCTTTATTCAAAGTAATATAAAGAGTTACATGGCACAATAGTATTTTCATTATATTAACAGTGATTGACAAGATGCTAGAATAAAAAAAGTTAGCTACTAGCAGCTCTTACAATGGTTCCACATAATTTGCCGGGAAAAGCCCTTCTTTGCCATGTAATCGTCCCTGACACCAGCCTTGCTCATCCTCATCTGTGAGCTTGGTCAGAATGTCTCCCTCTTTAAATGTTAATTCATCTTCTTCAACTGCCTCATAGTCATATAGTGCCCTCACTGGTACGCCAACAGCACTAAATGATGGAGGGGGTGGAGGCTCATCCCATTCATCACTTGGTTCTTGTCTGAAAAATGGATTAACTTAAAATTATATATGTTTTGCCATCATTATCCATTATCATCATCATCACCATCATCATCACCACCATCATCATCATCATCACCATCATCATCATCATCACCATCATCATCATCATCATCACCACCATCATCATCATCATCATCATCACCACCATCATCATCATCATCATCACCATCATCACCATCATTGATATCATTATCCATCGAAATCATTGTTATCAAAATCCACAATCATCTTCAGCACAATTATAATCATCAATACTAATCTCTCTTCACATCTCAAGCAATCTCACAAAAATTGCTTGAAGAAACATGACTTGCACATCTGCACATTTAGTTAGGAATTCATGCTCAATAGATTCGGTATTATAAAGACTGTTGTGAAAGCAGTTTTAGATCTTTAGGTTTAGCTCTTTTTAAAATTTATTTCTAAGGGCCTGTACGGACAAATCTGTACAAACACACATTTTAGAATTCCCTTAGATATAGTTTAACAATGAAAAACGAAAGTAGGGAGGGAAGTTCAACTTCTATTAGGTTAAAGTAAAATGTAATAGGAAAAGCTCAACTTACTCTTGAGTACCAAATGGATTTGAACCTCCTGGAGTATGATTAAAAGTAGAAGTCTCCTCATGTACTGGCGGCATTATTGTGTGTCCCCCTTGTTGTGTATAAACACTGTTTTGGGCTGCATTGCTGGTTGAAGGAGGAGAAACTGGTTCATCCCCGAGCTCCTATTAATGCAGTATTCTTATATAAATTATATAATTATGTACAATCAGAAATACTTGATCATCAGGTACTTAGAACTACTACAATCAGTGTCAAAAATAACGATGGGAGGTAGCCCTAAGGACTTTCTACTTGTACATAAGAATTTTGCTCAGTAAGCATGTTGATCACTTGGGGTCGCTGTGTGGTCAACATACTGGCTCAAGAAAACCAAAAGCAATTTGTTTTTTATCTAAACTTGGACTAATTAAGGTGATTGAAATGCATATTTTCAACAGAAATTCTATGATTAGTAAAATTGTTTTTATAGTTCAATTTCACCCTATCTTACAAATATCAGGCCTGTTAGTGAAAAAATCAGTAGGCGTGCGGTGACTTAAGTGACTAAAAACGCAGGTGTAGTAGATTTCATCTGCTTTTTTACCACACAAACTGTCAAGACTGCTTTCAGCAAAAATAACTATTTTTTGATACATTTGAATGGGTTTTTCTTAACATGATAGAGCTCAGATGACCTCAACTTTTAAGGGAGGATTAAAAAATAATTCTTGAATGAAAGAAAAAAAACCCAGAGGGACTCGCGGCTACATGTTTTTCCGCAAATTCTAAAAGAAAAGAAACACAGTGACCTGTTTTCAAAAAGTAAGAAGTCACTGCTTAGAAATACCAAAAGAGATAAATTATATATTTTAGGCATGTGATGGATCACACGTTTGGCTTTTGTTAGTTGTGTGAATAGGCGTGCACATGCGATTGCACGCCTTTTTTTGACAGGCCTGAAATATACAAGAATGGAAAAAATTAGGCTCTTCCAGTGGAGTTACATTTTCATAAAAATGATTGAATTTGATTTGCCCTTCTGGTTTGAACAGCACTTATAAACCTTTGCCCTTCAACCATAAGGTTCCTTGTTTGATCCTCATATCTGCCAAAATGTTAAAATTTGTGTGACCTTCTTTTCTTTCAAAGTTGATTCTGCTTTCCATCCTTACGAGGTCAGTAAATGCATACCAATTTCTGCTGGGAGTTAACCTGTGATGGATTAGTGTCCCATCCATGAGGGGAGGGGGTTACTCTCAGTAGCGTAACACTAGAACACTGTAGATATGCACCCGCCCACTTTGCCTCGTAAAAGGATTTACTAAACTATCACTGCCTACCTTCCTATTTCTTTTCGCAAAGATTTCCTTCCTCTTTGCTGCTATAAGCTCTGATAAACTGCTCTGCTTGTGAATAGCCAATTCCAATGGTTTAGTATTACCTACAATTTCTTGGTGATTCACTTGTATATTGTTGTTAATCTGAATCTTTCCTGTCTTCTCTATAGCCATCTTAACATTCTCAACTGTCAAAAATCTAGCTTTTTCTTTCTCACTATGCATTCTGGAAGGACCATCTCTGCCCTTGAAATCCGGACTAAAAGTTCTTGCTGTCATGGCAATATGATCACACAAACTTTCAGCAACCTGTTCATTTTCATTGCCTTTAGTACCTGCCTGACTATCTCTCTGCAATAGCTGACAACTGGTCTCATTTTCAATACACAATTCATTTACTGAATCATAAGCATGTTCTTCCTTATTTATGCTTCTGTCTATCAGTAGATTGATTTCTTGATAATATGAACTAGTCTCTGGGTTAATCACACCAATATGCCTAACACCTAGTGAATCTTGTCTTGTCAAACCAGTACAATTTATGAACTTCTCTTTAACAAGCTTCCAACCAACTGAAATTTGGGGAAGAAGCCAATCCTAAATAGTTAAAGATAATAATTAAACTCAGAACAATTGATTCAGCAAGCCAGAGCAGCCAAGATTTACTGTAACACCAAAGATTTATTACAAAGTTTCCCACTAAACTACAGAGGCAATGATCAAAATAATTATACATTTCTGAATAGTTTTTTTTTCCCGAAAGTATTCATCAATCTTATTTCAACCAAACTGTAACAGTGCTCGTTCAAAATTGGGATTCAGGACCTAAACTTAACTTTTCTATGATTGCAAAAAATTATGACTAAACAACTTATGCTTAATTATTTAGTTGCCAGGTAACAAAATCTTGTAGCCAAAAATTTTTGCAGACTACAGATTGTGACAATTTATTCACAAAACTGGAAGTTGAGAACGCTGTTACACTGAACATCAAAAATAACAACCGGAAATCAGTTTTAACTCTACTACAGTGCTCAGATTCAAGATTGTCATATTACAAGTTAGAGATAAAGGAAAATTTTTTCAAACAAGAGTTGTTCCATCAAGTGAAATAACAAACTTAAAGTCCTCTGAACATAAAATGTTAATATTAACAATAATTTTTATACACATAGCTGTGCAATACTAACTCACCTGCTCGTGACCTGGCTTGAAATTGCCATTACTCAAATTCAATCACATTAGCAACTGATGGATGTAATTTCTAGAAACATGAAGTAAAATAAATCTTACCTCAAACACTGGCCAGTTCTGTGCCATTGCAATACCATGATTGCGTGACCACCAATCAAGATCATGCTGTGAGTTGGCCTTTTGAAATGTCATGAGCATATTAACAAACAGTCCTTTTAACCTGGGTAAAGATCAAAAATATTATTAGGGTTGAAAGACTTGCTATTCAACTGAGCTGCAGATAAACTATTTTTTGTTTCTTCTGGTAATTAATTTACAACAAAGCTAAATTCTTCTTCATGGCGAGTGATTTACTGGAGTCTTGTAATGTTTAGCACAAGACAATCTTTAACTCACTACTGGAGGGGCAGGCCTCTCACTGAGATTTAAAGCACATGTGCCCCACAAAATGTAGGCATGCTATGGTGTGCGATCTTTTTAATAAGCATATATCTTTTGAAACCAAGACACTCAAGGTGAGCGTTCACTTGCATTATGTTGTACGAGTGGGACTTTGAAGAAAATATTGTAAACATATGGCAATGAAATAGAAAATCGAATAGAAAATCTGAAAGTTTAGGCAAATATACTTAAAACTTTCATTCAAAATCATATGATTCACCTTTTTCAACGTAAACAAAAAAAAGTTTAAAAAAGAAACTAAGTGATTGTAGTTTAGGTGTGTAATCACTTGCACGCCTTGGACAGTTGAGGCATATACCAAGACATGCACATGTGATCACATGCCTCTTAGTGAGAGTATTATTAATAATTTTTTCTAGAATGAATGTTTGTGACTAGCTAAATATTATCAACTTTATGTACATTTACTGTAGAGGGTAGTATGGAAATTTTACCCCAACCTTGTTACCATTATAACATGACTTTACCAATTGAGTTGGGGACTCAATGTAACAGTAACAGGTCTCGGTGAGATTAACAAGTGCCTCCAATGTTCCCCTTGTTAATGCTGAGTAATGCCTAAAGTCAAAGTATTAGCTCTACCAGTGAAGTTACATGTCCATCTTTATAACCCCTGGGAATGCTCTGCTAGCCAAATGACAGCAGCAAGAGGAAAGTGTCTGTCACCTCTAAATAACCAAAACTCATGTGCTAAGGGAAGGACCACTGGCCTTCCAAGTTCATGGGGGTTGGGTATAAGGCCAATCACCCAACCCCATAAAATTCTAGGATTACGGAAACTGTATCAATATGTATCAACCACAACGGATTATAGATATGGCCTTATGTGCCACATAGGCACGAAGAGACTTTGATTGATTATCAATTGAGTTGACTTTACTGTGGGCCTAACTTTAAGGAATAAATTACAATACAATAAAATAATCTTTATTTACTGAGGGTGATATTAATAACCATATTACAGTTTTCTAACTAATGGCCCTCAAGCTTGACATTTTAAAATATTTAAACCATGCTATTATTATACTCTTTTAATAAGAACGTCTATTTTTTTCATTTTGGGATGAGCCTGAATATTCATTATAATAAGAATATCTAAATGTGAGATCTGTGTTGTCAATCTCTGAATAATGCAAATGAAATTTAGTGCATCTTTATAAATGACAAAAAGAAGACCCACAGTTTTTCAAATGTATTTAAAAAATGGACAATTAATTAATTGAACCTTGGTGAAGAATACTGCCATGTTTTTGAGATCAACAACACCCTTCCTGTCAAATATCAAGTTAATCGCATTGAAAATATTTCTAGACATTACAAAGTTGATGTCTAAATATAAACGTCCATTTATTCGCAAAACAGCAAAACCGCACAAAATTGAACCACATATATCAAAACTAGATTAAAATTCTTTTAAAAATTTGTACTTGGCAAATTTTACTAAAATATACACAATTCAGCCTCGGATAAAATTTGATTCAAAATGACGCGTGGCAGAGGTCAAACTAACCACAATATCAAATTGTATATTTTATAATGTTTCTCATACTATAGTTTTTCCTTTCATTAAAATAAAACTCAAAATATCAAAGCAGCTTTGTCTTGTGTTTACAAATCGAGCATAATCTCTTTCGGAAAAGAAAATGAAAAACAAATGTCAACTATAAACCACCTCGGCATGATATTTGCTTTAAATCACGGAAACAACAAGAAAAATTTTCTAGAGGAAAAAACATGCATCAACCAGAAAATGTTTTGGATGATACAATTAATAAAAACGGAAAAGCTGAGGGAAAATGATCTTAAAAGAATAACTATAAAGTAAAAAAAGTAATAATTTACAAAACGACGTTCGGTGTGTTTAACTTGACACACTGATCAATTAACACTGCAAGTTAGAAACAATTTAAGAGGTGACAAACTATCAATGAATGTTTAAAAATAATAAAAAAAGTACTTACTCGTCACTTTCTGAAATATCTAGGCAGTTGTGATACTCCAATAACGTATCTTTAAAGAAGAGAAGACGTTTCTCTTCAAAATCTTGGCATTTGTTAAACTCGCTGATCATGTCCGCCTCATACGTTGAATTATAAGATGTGATATCGTCTAGTCTATCCTGATATTTCACACGACATTTTTCCATTTCTTTTTTTGCCTTCTCAGCCGCATCTTGAATTTTCTTGAGTTTTTCTGGCGTGATTTCACTGTTGCTGTTTGCATCGGCTTCAAGTTTTGAGTTTTGTTCTGCAACTTTAGAGGCGGCATGGTAGGCCTTTTTGGATTTTTCAACTTTCGCTCGTCGTTTAGCCCACGGCTTCTGAGCTCTGGCAAAACCTTCTTCTGACTCTTTAGTTTCTTTCCATTGAAAAAGTGTTTTGTGGAAGGTTTCTCCTTTCCATTTTTTAACTCTATCGTGAACGTTGGCCATCAAGCGATCACGACATTGTAAGTGAATTTGGGAACGCGACTCAGCTTCGCTAATCGTACCTCGCATGGCAACCTCGGTAGAGCCATATTCCGGCCCTGTTTGTATCAAGTCATCCCATTTCTTGGCCCAAACTTTAAGCTTATTCGCATATTTCGCCTCTATTTCAGCTCTCTCTGCAATAAGCTTCATAAAATCATCGCAAAGTCTAGCACCATCATCGATTCGCTTGACTGTCCTTTTGTAATTACCTACGTCCCAGAAACTATTAGTGCTAGCTTGATAGAGATTCTCGTCAGAAGTTCTTGGAGTTTCACGCCGAAAAGACATGATTTCTTATATAGTTTAACTCAAAATTACTCTAATTTCATCTCATTTTTCCACGTTACTCAAATTGACAAGAATGTTTGGGAAGAGGCGGGTCATTATTATGCGCACGAGCATAAATTGCTTCGCGAAAACGCTGAAAATGAAAAATATTGCAGGCGCGAAATAACTCGTCAAAATTCTTCTCGTACGGGAGGCGGCGTGAAATCTTTTTTTTGGGGTGGGGGTCGGGCTTGTCGGTAATGATGAATTTGGCTTGCTCTAGGTATATATAACGCAAGCCTTTCCGTTTTAAAGATCAAAGTTGTTGTTTGTGACTTTTTAATCCTTTAACTATGGAGTTTTACTGACTCCCTGATATTAACTTATTCCCGTGAAATTGACGACAAATCCCCAAGAAAAAGTGTCAAGTTTCTGCGCACTTGTTTAATAAATAAAGACTGAAAATGTTTTTTTACAGACCTGTTGGATGAGCAGATTTTTTAAAATAACATTTGATAATGCAAAATCGGCCATACCGCAAAATGCAAAAAAGCGGTATGCTATATAGACTCATGCCTCCGCATGGTTTTATGCATACATAAATGCTAACTGCCCTGGCCCCTTTTCTCAAGGATGCATATATAATTATAAAAATAAATATTTACGTAAAGGTATGTATATACTACCAAGGGCTCTGGTAAAAAAAAAGCATGGCAGGGGGTACGTCGGGAGAGCATTTGTCCATCCCCATACATAGGCTAAAGCAGTCCCATACAATCTGCTCAACGAGGGTCTGCAGAGGGGGGGGGGGGGATGCTGTGCACAGTCACGGGAAATAAAAACGGCAGTTTAGGAATCACGGTAAATATACCCAAAACACGTGCCGCTGATGAAAGGTCGATCCTGTTTCAACTTTTCACGAAAAATTAAAGTTCCAAACATTCACGAAATCACGAAGAACAAATTTTGTATTTCACGAAGCACGGCAGATATAAAATGAACGAATCACGGGAATCAATTTCACGAAAATTAAAATCAAGCTTTTACGATGCACGGAAAACCCCCTTGCAGACCCTCCTCAATTAAAACAAAGATTAATAAAAAAAATTTTAGGAAAATAATTTATTTATAATAATAATATAATAATTATTTCCAAAAACAATCTCAATATTTAATATTTTCAAAAGTACGGTGGCCCAGAAGGATCAACGCTAATAAAACAGCAGAAAATACAAGAAAAACGAAAACAAATATAAAAGAAAAATATAACGTTAACATAAAAAAAAGCTAGCCGAAATTCAAAATAGAACTTGAACAGACTATAGTAAACAAAGAAAAAACAAACGGAATTAAAAAACAAATGACAAAAAGCGAATAAAAAAGAAGAAACCGCGAATTTTTTAAAAAAAAGTAAATGCAGGTAAAAAAATACAAGAGTTCAGCAGCAAGTCAAGTAAAGAAGAAAAGACGACCGGCAAAATGAACTGAATTTGATTGCGATTTAAAGTTTGAGAATGACCCAGTTCTCTAACGAAATTGCAAGTAACGCGACAGACGTCAGCTTCTTACAGTACTTACAGTGATGATTCAAAACATTTCAAACTAGAATTGTGTAAGTCGCCATTCAAAATTCACAAAATTAATGTTTTAAATTTTTTCCTCCTGTTTTCGTCGAGAGAAACCCATAATATTTTAAGACCTGTTATTTGTGATTTTTGAACTGTCTACTTCCGTCATCTATTGAAATCAAAGAGCAATATCACGCATTATAATTCAAAAATAACAAGACTTTCAAAAGCGAAAAGCTTAAGCAGCTTTTTCCGCATCGCTGCTTCTGGCAAATTTATTCTAGCGACATCTAATATCTCTCGTGTGTTTGTTTTTTATCATCTTGTGACATCAGATTTCACTCAAAAGTGACAAATATTCATGGGTGTGACTTACTCTTTGTCACATGCACGCTATAGTCTCGCGTTCCCGCCCCTCAGGGGTGCTCACGCATTACATCGAAACGAGGCTGCAATGCCACAAACGGTCTTCACAAGCTTTAACCGACTCATTTCAATATGGCTACCTTTTTTCATAGAGTTTCGTTTCACGGACTTTTCTACAAGATCGCGAAAATTATATTGTAGTGCAGACATTTGTTGGTTGCTGTGAAGGGTTCTGGTAGGAAAATTCTTTAATTTACGGAAGAAAATCACCTTTATCGAATCGCGTGACGTTGAAAAATTTGGTTCGCGTGTTTGCACCTCTTGTAGTAGTGAATCATATTTGACATGCGATATCTTTGTACAAAATGAATAGCAAATCAGTTGAGAGGGACGATGCCGCCTTCGAGGGCGAGCCTAATTTGGGGGAAGATTCAAGACTAGAAACAGCCGGCGAGACACGAAAAGAAAGAATTCGTAGATTGAATCGAGAAAGACAGAGAAGAAGGCGACAAAAACTGAAATTGTCACGCCAAGCCGAGAGCGGGCTTACACCAAATTCTGCTCAAAGTAACGTGAACTTGTTCGGAACACAACACGAACCTAATGAAACCGGACAAACACTAAACGCAGATCTACCAAACCCTTCGGGACAAAGAAAAAATAAACCTACAAGAAGAAGACAAAGTCCACGAAAAGTGAAAATTAAACAGGAAAATGAATTCGTGGAGGTTTCGAGCGATCTAACTTCGACAAACACAACATCACAAACAGACATTTGTCACGAAAATGCAAATCAAGCTTCTAGTACCTCGAGCGATACGGTTTGTGTTCAAATTCCTGTACCGTTAGTTGCTACAGAAATCGAGGTCGGAGACGCAAATTACTTTGATGACGAAGAAGCGGAGTTTATGGAAGAATTAGATTCGTCAGATGATGAAGAGCAAAGCTTGAAATCGAGGGACAGTTATGGAAGAAAAGGTGAATTGAGTGAAGACGAACTTGCAACCCGCCGTGAATATTACCGTGATCGAGAGAGAAAAAAACGCCAAACAATGACCCCAAACGAAGTAACAGCTCGCCGTGAAAAACAACGCGAGCTAAAACGAAAACAAAAAGAGCGAATGACACCAGATCAGATCGAAGCATTAAGAGCGAGGTATCGTGAATGGCGCCGTAAGAGAAAAGAAACGATGACTCAAGAACAACTTGAAATTATTCGACGCGGAAATCGCGAACGTCAAAGAAGACGGCGTGAGCGTTTGGGAATTCGCAAAAGAGCTGGAACTTCGCAGGGAAAAAGTGTGAGTGATAATGTCCTTCTGGGGATTAAAAATCGACATGATAGGGGTTTTTCTGAATCTGATGCGATTTTTAACATAAGTGATGTGGTCACACCACAGGTTAAAAGAAGTAAGGCAAACAATCAGCGAGGAAGTGCAACATCAACTGTAAGAAAACAAGGTGAACAACCGGTACCATTAGGTGTGACACAGACTGCTGTCACACCTGGTCAAAATGTCTTCCCCAATGTCTCAACTCTTTCCAGCTCCAACCCAATTCCACCAACCCATCAATCACAATCCACTAACCCAGTGGGGATACCCCTACTCCAGGCAACTCCTCTCCCTGGAATGTCCACAGCTAGTCAGTCTGGAGTTCAGAACACAGTGTCGGTACCAGCAACAGGGACCAGTGCAATATACCAGAGCATGCCACTTCCTGGTGTTCAAGGTTTTCTTCATAGTATGCCTGTCGTTTCTGGGGCCCAAGGTACGATGTTAACTGGTTTCCAGGGAGCACCTGTACAAGGAATGGGAACTAGTACCCTCATTCCACCAACAATGAGCAAAGATGGTCAAGTATTACACAGTATATCAACACTGCTACCGGTGGCACCAATGCAAGGGATGGGTCAAGGCCTGACATTTCTAACTCCAGTTACTGGTACAATGGCTGCTGTACAGGGTTTCCCTGACCCACGATATGTAATGGCAGCACCAGTTCGACCACAGGCTTCATCACAGTTAATAGCTCAAACACAACAGACCACAGGTTTAACACTGGGAGTAGAAACAGCAAATGTCACAGCTCCATCAGAACCTGTTCAACAGGTTAACACAGAAATAAAAGTTTTGGAATCAGAAATTCAGTCACCACAAAATTTGGGTATTCCTGAGGTACCAGTAACAACCTTAAACCAGAGAGGGAAAGGTCGTGGTAGAAAACGGGCTGCAGCAGTTGCAGCAGCAGATGTTCTGGCTTCACTTAGTGCAGGAAGTCCAGGAAATACACCGATGGCCTCCATGCTATCTGCAATGGCCTCGGCAAAAGGGGGATCAACTAATCAACACGTGCCAGTTCAGACAACAGCAACACAAGAACAGACAAGCAACATTACAAGTACTAAACATCAGAAAGTTGAACAAGAAAATTTTCAGACTCTTCCAATTGGACCTTCTGTAAACACCCAACAGCAAAACCAAAGTATTGCATCTCAACAGGTTGGAATGACAGCTGTGCCTGGGAAAACACCATTGAACCAACCAACAGCAAATGTACCACAGACCCTTGGAGACCGTAAGAGCTATACAACATTAACTACTGCAGTAACTTCTCTGCCTATGGACATGAATGCAAACACATTTCCCGGTTTTCCAGCTCAGAATGTTGCTGGCTTTTCTGCTTTTAAAGGCTTTGAGACATTGTTTGCTAATATTTCAAACCCTAGTTTATACCGAGGACCATATGGTATGCCAATAGTTGACACAAGATCAGGTAATGTTATGGGTTATAGTCAGTTATCAGAGCAACAGCCCAGTGCTGGGAATCGAATCTCTATAGCTATCGAGACAGATGAAATTAAACGAGCTTCAGTTGCAACTAACACAGGTGATACAGACAATGAAATTGACACAATTAAAGGCAATTTGGAATCAATTGGGACAATGACTGATTCTTTGTACAAAGCATCTGTAGCTACAGCAACAGAAGATATTGGAATAGAGCTTGCAATAGGGAGAACTGATAGTTTGAAAGAAATGAAAACAGTTGAGCTAGGAGTTAGCAAGGGAAATGTTCCAGAACAGAAGGGTGAAGAAATTACTAAAACTGGAAATAAGCTTAAGGAACATGCAGAGAGAACTGATCTAAATAAACTGTTTACAGGCGAAAATGTTGGGGAGGGTGGAACAAATCCATTAGATACAAACTTGCATTGCTCGTAGTTGTCAACAACCAAGCACCTCTTCAACAACGAATGGTTAGTATATAACATATTCATTGAATTTGTTTTTTTTAAAAAGCTATTGAAATGAATCAGTGAGCATAAAACCACAAAAAAATAGTTGGTTAGTGTCTTTAGCAGTTGCCAGACAGTGGGTGGGCAGTAGTTTTTTTTTTGATTTTTACTATTTTTTAACTCCTTGGTTTTAGGCTCAAAACTGGATTTACTTGCACAGTACAGATATTTCTTGAACTTTTTTATATAGCTAAATCCTTTACGAGCCTAGTGGCCCATGGAGCCGGCGCTTATCTCCGGTTTCTGTAGTGCTGAGTGGATGAGAGTCATTGACTACCCCTGGACGGGACACTAATCCATCGCAGGTTAGCTCCCAGCAAATGCCGGTACTCATTTACCTACCCCAGAAGGAT
>JAOEHV020070479.1:0-16433 GCA_025447995.2 Isaurus tuberculatus
GATATTCACTTTTTAGGGAACCAATCAGAGCGCGCGAAAAACACTATTCGCTGGTTGGGTATATGCTAATGGTGGATTTTACCGAGCCACGAAGCGGCAAGGTAAATATCCAGCACTTTCACTGACACTGAGCTATTTTGTTTTTCATAGTACTTGGCTAATCACCTCCAAGCTAGCCAATGAGCGTGCGCAAAAGGTACTATTCACTTGTGTAATATCTACAAATTGTTTTTATTTTGTTAGTATACAAGAAAAGAAAAATTCATGGTCGAGCTTTTTCCTGATTTTATATACCTCGCGAGTGCGGAGTAGGTTTGGGCAAGGCGGCAGGCAGGTTTAAAACAAAAGGGCAAAGGACGGTTATTCTAACATTTTTGTTTAGCCCTGAAATTCGTAATTATTCTGTCAAACGCTTTCCAAGGCAAAGGCGAAAAAATTCCTGGTAAATGAGATTGTAGTTGGATACTAGAGGGGCTTGTTGAACTCACAAAGTGGCAAGCATTCCTAAAGGCAGTTTTTAGAGATTTTTAAGTTTCTTGCTGGGTGCAAAACAGGTGACGATCCACACGCTCTTCGTGAAATTTTAGAAGGTAGAAACGGTTTCTAAAATATCGGGCTCACGTTATCACGGGAATTCTTTTTCTTAATCGTTGTTACTTTTCAAAATTCTTTTCAGTTCTTCAACTGCATTAGAAATAGTGGAACGTATAGTTTTGAAGGTTCACTGGAAGAATATAAGTTGAACATATTTACATTAGGTTTTTCCATTATTTTTTTTTTTCATAGTTAACCTTATCACTAATATATGATCACAATTATGTCACATCTTCCCTGATCGCGTAAAAAATATTACAAATCCCTGTTGCTACTGATACAAAAAACTGTTTCCAAGGTGTTTATTTCTGTCAAATTTTTATTTAATTCCTACCTAAACTCTTCAATTCATCAAAACAACTTATCCCTTGGGACAAAGTGACAATATATATCTTTGGCAATAGTACCATTCTCTTTTACTAATCCGAGTTAAAACTATTTGTATCATTGTTTTTACTACAACCTTAATTTGTGTTCCTTCATTTTTTGAGAGAAAAACTTCAGCAGGAGAAGTAGTTTACACATACATAGCACACGCCCAACTTGTTTAAAAAAAGTTTCCAAACATGACAAGTTTATGGAACCCCTCACTCGTTTCACTGTTGATCCCAAAAGAACCAAGGGAAAGATTTGACCAATTGGAAAGGCTCAATGTACTGCAGGGCTTGAAAACTACTGTATGACTGCCATGTGGCAATTGCCGTGGATGCCGCCGGTCATTGTCATAGTGCCTCCAGAAATATGCACAATTTATGGCCACAAATGGCCTGCCAGTTTTATGTTGGGTGCTGCCATGCCTTTAAGAAATAGGGGTTGAAACATAGGGTATTTTAAATTAGGGTATTAAATATTTGTGCCTTTTGATAATTGCCTTGGTGCCCTATTTTTGGCTAAAATCTTGAGTCCCGAATGGTCGTGCCCCTAAAATTAGAGAGTTCAAGGCCTGGAACTGATTTCATTTTCTTTTTAACTTTGTATTACCATAAATAACGACTGCTCCACTAGGATAAATGGATAGTACCATTAACATCTAGTTTTAAGTTGAAAATTTGCCAATCAACCAATTATACCAACACAAAGGTTGAATTTGCCATGGCAATAACAAACAGTAGGAATTTGAAGCAAATAATTTTCAGTAAGGATCTCAACTTAGCTAATGTGTATTCAACAAAAAACCTATAATTTTTATCTTAGAATTATCTCTGATTAGTGGACTATAGTTGTGTGACACATTGGGCATTTGTTTTGAATATTTAGCCATTTTCTTAGACACATAGTGTGGAAATAATGTCTACAAGGTGTCACTTTTGCTGCCCTAAGTTCGTCAAGACAGATAGCACAGACATCTTGGAGGTCTTCTATCTCTTCCTGGGAGGCATATGGCAGGGCACTCATCTTTTGATTAACCATATGACGCATTCTCAGACTCTGCCACCCTTCTTTTGCTGGGGTCCAAATATTCACGTAAACATGAAGAACTGCCATAATAATTTGAAACATGGTCCAATCCAAGCTGAAGTCGCACACTCGATAACAGAGTACTGCGGATATTACAATAAACTCAAACAATCGACAACTGCCATTAATGTAATAAACATAATCATCGAGGTTCTCCCACAAGTCATCTTGATGTGCTTCGTACATATACATACTGTATAATATCAATGCTGCAGTTATTTGTGCAATGGTTATGACATTTGGAGTTACAAATGGAATTCTTTCCTTGAGGCTATAAACACTAAAGGCTAGATAAACTGATACTAACAGAAGTAAAATACTAAAACCCAACACTCGCACATGTTTTTTGTAGCTCCTTGAATGCTGAGAGCCCAAAGTTAAAAGCAAAGGTTCCGTCATTTCAAACATTGACCTCATCAGGGCTGAAAGAATAAGATATGAAATCAATTCCAAAAGAACCAGCTTGCGGCTTGTCTCGCAGCTTGGAAGACCAGTATATAAGGACAAAAAAAAGAAGCCAAACCCTTCTCTCATTCCGTTGGGATTTCCTGTTGCATCATCTGGTATGGCAACAAGTTCTCCCCTATAATAGTAACTTGCTAGTTGCAGCAGTAATCCAGACAGTTTATAAATTATAAAACAGCAACCCAATACTGATAGAATGGAGCTGCATGTGTGAGCCATACATAGGTGAAAAAGCTCTATCATTGATAATTCTTTGGTTGAAAACACAACTAAGGTTATCAAGTTGGCCGTGTAAGAAATAATTGATAAAGAAGCAAGGCAGAGAGGTACCTCCAGTCGCTTCCAGTGAAAAATTAACAATACTGTCAATCCATACATCCTATACATCCACTGTGATGCAGCAATGGTATTTGAAATACTAACGTAAATATGGTAAACACAATGATAGATCCCTTCGAGGGAAAGCTGAACTGTTACAAAGAAGCAGCAACACAACCAGAGTGATGGCTCAGCCTTTGAACCAGCCACATATCTTGCGAGAATTGGAATTACCACCAAAGTGTAGATTACTGGTTTAATGGTGTGGAAAGTCTTTGAATATAAGGCAATGGATATTATATAGAAAACCCATGCTCCAACAATAACAGGAAGAAATGGAAATAAATGTCCAGTTTTTAATTGTATTCCTTGTTGGAAGTAGTCGGATATTCCATTGTAAAAGTCAACTGAGTTGTGTACATTAAGGTACAGTACTATCGTCACATCAGCAATAAACAATGTGTAGTTATAAATGCTGTTTAACTGATCTCGGCTCACGGAAAACAGGAGAATCAAACAAGCACCAGCTGTTGAAAGAAGAATGACTAGGTTAATAAAACTACATAAGACTTAGTATACTTTATGAAGAGAAATAATTTTGGTGACATTCACAGTTTCAGGTTCAAGTTGATACATTGTACTCAGTAAATCTTTCTACCATTTCTTATGACTTTCATAAATTTTATATCAATTTTCAAGCTCGAACATTATTGACATCTTTACTGCTAAAAATACTGAAAACATGTTACACAAGTCTTTACATATGGAAATTAAATGAAGAATATTTTTTATTACAATTGCTTGTTTGTATAATAAATGTAATTCTTACAAGGGGATACATGAGATCTCTTCTGGAAGGGCATTATACTGAATGTGTTTCAGATTCGGCTACAAATAATGAAACATTTTTGTAGTGTCTGACAGCTTTTGCTTTAAAGATAGTTTGAAGAAACAAGTGTTAAAGGCGATCAAATAAATATCTTTAAAGATATGCACCAATAAAGTAACTTGTCTTTAAATTGGCAATGACCATTCAACGGACTTTTAGTGTGATCATGAAACAAATGCTTAGATGCCCTGAAAAGTACACTAGATTAGTAATAACTATATGCACTATAGACTCTAACCTAGAGTACAAAAATTGCATCACGCATTATACTATGAACAAATGATCTGCGAAGGGCATCTACAGATTTTCCTAGAAAACTGATCACTAGCATTGTGCAATCGCCATTGTAAGGATATGAGGGATTTCGTTTAATTTTTGAAGTTCAAGGAGAAGCTAAGAGTGGGTGCGTGGCGATCGTACACCATGTATTTCAAACAATCCCTGCAAAAATGGACAAATATTCTTACCCAAATACTGGAAAAACCGTGCATGCAATGTCCACTCTTCAAAGTATCTAACTTCTACTGTCAGTAAAAATTCTAACATTAACAAAAAAGGCAAACGAAAAACAAATTCGTATGCTCTTCCGGGCATTTTCAATTTTGATCCTCCAGTTCATTTCGCTATTAAATCATTTAAGATATAAGAGACCATTTGATTGGTAATTTTGTCGAATACTTTAGCCAATGATGTGAAAGGTCATAAAAATTGTTTTCGTCACCAGGTTTTTTTTTTTGCGTCTTTTTGCTTGATTGACAGCCCAGAGTTCATTGCGCGAGTTCTACACGTTTGTCAGGAAAATGGCCGCACTTGTCCAGGTGAATAATGGCAATTCAGATTTAAACCAAAATGGCTTGGTAAGCGAGTGTTTTATTTCAATTTTCATCGTTTCATATATATAAGGAAGCAGTAATTAAGTTGCCATCTTTTCTTTGAGAGCAATAATGACTTCGTGTTCGAAAAATTACTGAAAAGTTCGCTTATGTTTGCTGCTAGCAATTCGGGTTTTTAGGCTGCAAATCTAGTTTTCAACGCGATCCCCTCAGCTGCATTTAAAATTATCAGTTGTAAAATTGAATTTGAGCTCGTTCAATTATATTTTCTTGTTTAATAGAAACAGAATTTGTTGTTTTTTTGCTTCGTTATAGTACTGGAAGTGCTTCTATATTTCAAATAAATTCACATTTTGGCGAGGATGGGAACCACAACTACGTTACTGGTCAGGCGTGATAACTATTGCACTACCGGACAAGTAACCAGGAGACGTGGCTTTGAGTCCCAGTCGGGGCATTTCGACCAATTTTTTTAGACGAGTGTGTCAGAAGGAGAAAAAGATTCTGTATTTATTTCTAACTTAGTTGTGGTTCCCTTCCTCGCTAAAATGTGTATTTATTTGTATGAATCCTTATATAAAGGTTCTAAGGCAGAAACACACTCAATGAAAAAAAAAAAACTGGGTCCCATTTATCATCCAAGTTTGATAACTCTATACCCCATAACTGGCTGTGCTGTCACCATGGTGAGACCTGGTAGTGTTGTAGTTATCACGCCTGACTAGTGATCACGAGACATGGGTTTGAGTCCCAGTTGGGGCATTTCAACCAATTTTTTCAGACAATTGTTTTGGAAGGAGAAAAAAGATTCTATATTTATTTCTAACTTAGTTCTATTTTTTAATATGGCATTGTGTCTTTCCTACCACCCAGTCCCGGGAAATAGAAATTAATTCGTTTTTCAAGTCACTGAATTTTTACATTAAATTTGATTTTTGAAACGACTTTTTATTTCTTTCAGTATGTTGCTGATTTTTTAAACGTATTGTTTTCTATAATACATATTTTTTTATATTTAATGAATTATTTCTGTTTGTAAGTTATTCTTCTCCATGAGAAATTTATTGAAATAAAGATTAAAACTTTATTTAGACATGATGATTCAATCTATGTGATGATCATTCAGCTAAGCTGAGCTTGATACTGATCACATAGATCGAAAACGTTGGTGCGTTTAAAGTTTTAACAAATCTTTGTTTTTTAAGTTTTTCAATTTTCATAAAACAAAGCAATAGCTTAAAACAGCATCTGATCTGCAGGTTACAAGATTCGAAGATGAGACAGGAAGTGGAAATGAAGCACAGGAAGGACAAAAGAGAGAACGAAGGCGAAAAAGAGGATTTGATGTTGGCCCAGTTGAAGGTAGAAGACATTTGTTATAAGTTATAACTTATGTTTGAATGGTTCATATCTTATGGTCAAGTACACACAGTTTGTAATGTAATTATATACCAATAAGTAATTTCCAGATCTTAAACTAAATAGGAAGTTTCTGCTTTTTCCGAAAAGGCACCAACAAAGTTCAGAATAGTGACAATTAAGCTAAAATAGGCAGAATTATTTAATTTAAACAGGGTGTTCCTACTTTTATCATACACCCTTCCTAACTTTTCCTAGTTAATTTTTTTCAGGTTATCTTCACAAATGGTCAGATGTTTTCAAGGTTCAATAACATCTTAATACTTGTTTAAAGAATTTCTTCAAAGTTTTTTTTTTCAGACTGAACCATTTAGGCCCATTCATTACAGGAGGTTGGTAAGAAGTAACTTGAGGGATAGGTTCATTTAATCAGCGTTTTCAAAGTTTTAAAACTTTACAATCCTCTGTGTAGAAGATGATTGAAAATCAGAGTATTTTGAATTCCTAGGGAACTTTTCTTTTAATTGTGATTTTAAACTGAAAATGCTGAGAAAAAAGGGTGTGTACACAGAAATATAAGATTTTTGTGTAGATCAAACAATGTAGGCTAGGCAGTAATAGATGAGATTGGAAAACAAAGATGCTTGTAATTTGTATTTAAGACTTTGGATTGGATTACATTAAACAAATATGGTGAAGTGCCGATATATCAAAAAAGGTATATATATAATTATTCATTTTTAACAGGATGTCATCAGTCTGTTAGTGTAAATAATATTATTACAAAGAACATTATTGTATAATGATCTGAGTTGCTGTGTACTTGACCAATAAGTAAACTAACCATCATTGTCTTGTTCGTTTACTTTAAAAGAACTTTTTCATGTGTCTGAATTCTGTTATTTGATTGATTTTACCACTTGACAAATGATAACTATTGTATTGTTTTCTCCTTTTTTTTCTCTGTTTTGTCTTTTTTACGTGCATCCCACCAAAATAAAGATTGAAGTTTGTACCAGCAGCCTATGGCTAACCTAACCGGATGAGCAAACTCTTTGGTAAACTGGCGGCATGTTTTACTTGTCTAATATATACAGTTACACTGCTGTCTATCTGTATTATCTATTAAGATAATTGGCTTTATATTACGTCACTTTCAAAAACACATACACTTATTAGTTTAAAATAAACATTTCAATAATTTTTTCATTACCTTTTTTATTTATGGTAAGTTTTGTCGACTTTGACCTGATAATTTTAACTAGCAGATATTTTTAAAAAAATTTATTCGATATGTTATTCCTAATAGTTTTACCATCAGAAAATCATATTTTTATGTCTTTTCTCTTCAATTTTGTTAGTTTTCTAGAAAGTGTAAAAAAATTTTTAACAAAAAAAATTACCTCAAACATAAAGGAAGGTTTGAATATTGGTAAAGGTAAACATTCATTAAAATTGTTTGCTGTTGATCGGTAAGCAATTATTGTTTGATTACTTAAAACATTCTATAATAATCATGTTGTACATTTTCATTTTAAACAAAACATATTCAAGCAGAAGTGGTAATGTTGTATTAAGTGGGAGTATGGGTGACACGTACTTTTAATTAGTTAGTAGTAAGTTATTTAATTGTATTACTTAAGTCTTGTTGTATTCTTACAGATGCTTTAGTGAACGGTGATGCACATGATGATCAACCTATGGATGATGGATCAACAGGTGAACTCATCGCTGGGCCAGGTGCTGGCGGTATGCAGCCCAGACCATCAGAGTTCAAGAAAGCGTTGCCACCACTCACCCCTCTGCAGGAAGAGATGTTGAAAAGAGCAAAACGGTTTGCCATGGAACAATCAGTACAACAGGTATATATTCATACTTGCAACCTTTTTCATGTCGTCTGCTCCGTAATCTACACTGCCTTTGGCAACTGAAGGGATGTTAATTTCCAACCCTGTAATAATATTTTTTGTTCCCAGCAATCAGAATTCAAATAAACTGTAATATGAAATAATTCTATTCTCATGACATTAGGTTCTAGCTAAGCAACAGGCCCTTCAGCAGCAACAGATGAGTGCTCTCCAATCTGCCGCTCAACGACAGAGGGCACTTGCTCTCATGTGTAGGTGAGCCTAAAAAATGTCTTTCTCTGATTGCTTCTTCACTCACTTAAAGTGCTGTAAATGAAATTCAAATTTTTTGCTGAAGGGTAATGGACAGTACAATAGTTCCTTAGATTGTTACTGGAGGTGTAAAATCAAATTGATATGTATGAGAGTTCTTATGAAGCCTTTGTTAGTGGGTCAACATTCAATCGTTAATAGGTCAGTAACAGAGCACCAGCCTCTGCCGTAAGCTTACCTAGTACTATGGATTAGTATCTGGCCCAGGGGGGAATCAGAAACACCCATCTAATTTAACCCTTTCATCCCCAGGCAATTTATCAATGTCTAACTTCTCCTTACATAACTCAAACAAAATAGTATAACTGGTAATGAGAAACTTGGAATTGATCAAGTGGAATAAGCTGTGGAAGTTGAAAAGCGAAATTCTCACAAACTACTTCTATAGAAAGTATGGAACTCAGTTGGGAGAATTTGCCAACACGCCATTTGTCGTGTTTTTGGCTTAAAGGGTTAAACACTACAGAAATGGGAGATAAGTGCTGGCCTCATGGGGCTTTTGGTTTGTAAAAGATTTCAGCTACCTTTCTTTATTTTAGATTAGATGATTATGCATTTCATTTTGCTTCTTTAACTTGAAGATAGATTTCATAAAGACTTTAACTTTACATGTTTCTAACTTGGCCCAGAGTCTATGTTGGAAGCATTAATTTTGAACTACGAGAAGAACACATCAGGCAAGCATTTCATCCTTTTGGTCTTATCAAGAAAATAGACTTGTCTTGGGATCCTCTCACTATGAAGCACAAGGTTGGTTATTAACTTATTTTGATTTTGTTTATCAATTGAGACTCTTAAGGCATGACACTAAAGATTTGAATGTTATTATCATGGTCTTTTCAGGGATTTGCATTTGTGGAGTATGATTTACCAGAAGCAGCTCAACTTGCTCTGGAACAGATGAATGGAGTTTTACTTGGTGGCAGAAACATCAAGGTATGTCAGTGATACTACAAGTTTAAATTTTAAACTCGTTGATTAGTTTAAAGAAAAATTCTTGAAGTGCATCAGCTAAAAAGTAAAATGCATGATTTAATTAACTATTGCTTGAAATATTGTAATAAATTACAGCTAATGCTTGAAATATAATTATGCTGTAAATGGCAATAATCAAAGAGTTACAATCTCAGTTGTCAAAACTACAATTTGTTCAAGTTGTTTTTTGATCTACTTCAAAACTTTGTTGAAAAAACCTTCTTGAATAAGTAATTGAGATGTATCCAGCTTTTACTTATATTATAAACAGAGAGTTTTTGTACATTTATTTATCCTTTGATTCCTAAATATGATAAATTTTTTATTAAGATTGTCTCCTAAACCAGTTCTTATGCTGATCTGTTTAGCACTTTTGCAGAATTTAGCTTTACATACAAGTCTGTTGACAAGCAGGTAAAACATGTGATTTAATCAATACTTTTCATAGTATTTCCTGTTGCTGTGATGAAGGGTCAAATACTTGAAGCATGAGCTAGATGTACTCTAGTTAAAGCAATGATTAGAGATTTCAGCCTAGAATTGAATAATTAAGCATAGTGTACTATCAAAAAAGTTGTGTTGTTTCTGACAAAAATTTACAGTCCTCCCTTTTTTACAGGTTGGCAGACCCAGCAATGTACCGCAAGCAGCTCCACTCATTGAACAGTTTGAACAAGAAGCAAAGCAATATGCTAGAATTTATATTGCATCTGTTCATCCAGACCTATTTGAAGATGATATTAAAAGGTTTGTTAAACTTGCCTCACGTTTATTGTTATTGAATCTTTGACCAAGGCAGCAAAGACAAGTTAACGATAAAAATAAGAATGAGAATAATAACAATAACATATTACATATTACATAATTGAACACGCATTCTATGTGAGGTTGAGAAGCTTGATATGAACACGACACAAATAAAACCTTAGCTGTTAGGAGGCAGACCATCTGACTATTTACAAATGTGATTGATTTTGACTTAGGAATCACCAAAAACAAATCAAGACAGTGGGACAACCCCATTCAAATCTAGTGTCCAGACCATGGAGCCAAACGTTCTCCTTTATTAATGTGTTTTATTTATATCCTACAGTGTGTTTGAAGCTTTTGGTAAAGTTGTAAGTTGTACCTTAGTCCCCGATGCAGTACCAACAAAACACAAAGGATATGGTTTCATAGAGTATGAGAATCAGCAGTCAGCTAGCGATGCCATTGCATCAATGAATCTGTTTGATCTTGGTGGGCAGTATCTGCGAGTTGGTCGTGCAATCACTCCACCTGCTTCAGCAGTTCAGAATCTCCCTCCTGGTACCCTCCCACCAGCAGCAGCTATTGCTGCAGCAGCAGTCTCGGCAAAGATCCAAGCACAGGAACAGGGCTTGCAAGGATTACAGGGTACTGTTTTAATCAAAGAGTTTCAAAAGCATTATGACAATCATTAGGCTATGCATATCAAAGGTTTTGTTTCTGTCACTACAAAAAAATTAATAGACAAAAGAGTTCAACCTTTGTTCTTTCATGTCTGATTGTTGCATTTTGTTGTTTTCTCAGTTCCAGCTATGACACTTCCTACTGCAGCTAGTACCGTCATCACAACAATAGTTGGTACAGCTGCTGGTCTGGTAGCTCTACCAACTGTAGCAGGCACAGCCCTGGCTGCTGGAGTTATACCATCAACCATCATTTCTCAGCCAATGGTATCAGCGACTCTTGCAACATCGGGAATTCTCACAGGTAACTTTTTTTAAATAAAAGTTTCAATTAAAATGAAAGATGTCTGTTTTAATTGTTTAATGTACACAGAAAAATGTCTCGAAGCTTCCCTTTGATTTCTTTAAAAAGTTTAGGACTGCAAAGCTGGGAAACTCTTAAAAACTTGGGAAAGGGGTTAAAAGGCCAACCTCTATTGTGCTAATTAGTATATTTTGTCACAGCTTAAATATATTGCAAAACATTAAAGTGAATAAATAATTTAGTAATTTAACTCTTTTAGCTGTAAGACTTTGTGAGAGAGTAATAATACTGTACAGTGACAAGGTGTTTCTTAAGTTTGTGAAGTGGGGTACACTAAATGGGAAAGCAGGTACACCTGGAGTGGGTATGAGGTCATCAAGCGCCAAATGCTCAAGTATCTAGTGAGGTCTGGGGACATCCCCAGAATTATTTTGAACTTTCGAGTTGGGGAAAACCGGTACGGCCGTCGGGGAACGTCGGTACAATTTACCGGTGTACCGGCCATAAGAAACACACTGAGTGAAAAAAAAAACTAATAATATAACAAATAATACAATTTTTATGTTTCACTGTTTATAACGATTCATTGCTGCCAAATTTACTATACTTTAATTGCTATTAATAACTACAACATACATCAATTATAGTCAAAGAGCTGGTTTATTCATGTCGATTTTTCACAGAAAAATTCTACAGGTCAAGTAATCGTTACCAAACTTCAGTTTTTCTTAACGCAGTGAAAGAACTCAAAAACAAAACAGCACTGAAAAGTTTTGTAGTTTTTACTATAAGGTCATGTTTCTCCCCACAGCTCCAGTTGTTACTCCAGTTGCTGCAACACCTGTGATGGCAACTGCTGCAGTACCTGTGCAACCTGTTGCAATGCAGCAATTCCAGCAACAGCAGCAGCAGCAACAACAACAACAACAGCAGCAGCAACAACAGCAGCAGTCTGCCATTGCACAACAACAAGCAGAGGTGAAAGCAAAGATTGAAGAAGAAGCTCAAAGAAAGATGCTGGAAGGAAGTATAAGTCATGAAGAGCACATGTCTATATCAGGAAGCAATGCAAGATACATGGTCATGCAGAAACTTTCAAGGAAAAGCGAGGTAAGATACTTGTTGAATGTTTTTTTTAAGAATTATTGTTCATTGTATCGACTAGTACAGTAAGTAAGATACGTGATTTAATCGTCACTGAAGAAACTCTTAACGTTGAAACATCAATTTTCTACTCTTCGTACAGCAAAGATTTTATATTTCACCGTAGAGTTGAATAAATCGAGAGCAAGGTAAGCATGATAACTTGTACAACTGGAAACACTACTTAGTGGTATATTTATAACTGCCTTCAAGCCTCACCAAACCTTGGCCTCAGTATTTCGTAAACCCAAAGACAGGCCGTCCAAAGAAAGAGTTCCGGGAATTATCTACAAAGTGAAGTGCAAAGACTGCACTTTCACCTACGTTGGGGAAAGCAAACGGAGCTGGCATTCACGAGCCAAAGAACACAACCCAGCGCGAGCGGCCAGCAAGGAATCGGCAATACGACACCATGCCGTGACCACCACTCACGATATACACCCGCGCCATGCGCAAATTTTAGAAACAAATAAACACAATTTTACCGGACGATTATTTCTGGAGTGTTTTTATTCCACTACTGATAAAAACTCAGTGAACGAGCGCAGGAATTTTCCAAAAGCATATCTGCGTTTACTAAAAAATTTTAAAGAATACCAACGAAACTGCAGGTTTAATTAGCATTGTGTTTTGTACTTATATATTTTTAACTGTTGGCCAAGCATGACCGTTCTTATTGTTATTTTTATCCTTTGTTTTACACATTCCCCAGAGTTTTATAATTTATTCGTTTTACACATTTTAAATCACTTTTCAAATTTAACCATACACTTGAGAAAGGCAGCAGTGCGAGCTGCCGAAAATTTGTGGACAAATATTTTTTATACAGATCAGTTTACATATTATATTTTTTAAAACATCCCCTCCCGCCATCCCCAAGTGTTTCATTTTTAGTGCGGTTTGGTTGAGGTGGGAGCACTGTACTGCAAACAGTCTAAAAAGCCATCCAGGTGGTGACTCCTTACACGAAGAAACTTATTTACAAATTGCTGATACACTTTATTGTTTTTTCTAATGTTTGTCTACAAGGACACAGGAACGACGGTTGAAAATGTATGTTTTCTTTATAGTCTAAAGTTCTTGTGCTGCGCAACATGGTGACGATCGAAGATCTGGATGAGGAACTTGAAAATGAAGTTACAGATGAATGTAGTAAGTTTGGAACAGTCAACAGAGTAGTTATCTACCAAGAAAAACAAGGAGAAGAAGACGATGCGGACATCATTGTCAAGATATTTGTCGAATTCATGCAGGCATCAGGTAAATAGATTTAGCGATTGAAAGTTTTAGTTGTTTCTGCCTTTTTGACGACATTTTGCAAGTTAACTAAGAGTCAGTGGCTGTTGTAAGTTTACTTTGGATGATGGTTAGAATGACCGGAATCATTACAGGTCCTCGATTAAACCAAAGGATAAATTAAATTTTTTAAAACGATATGTCAAATATATTTAAAGTTTTTATTAACCTTAAGGAAACAAGATATGGATCGGAACTATTTTTATGTGCTACTAAAATATTTAAGCAAGTAGATTGTTTTTTGCTCATCCAGCACTTTTTTCAATTCTTTTACGTTTGTGGTCCCGCTTTCTTTAGTGTATTGTAACCTCAATAAAACATTGTCTATCATTTGGTAATATTAACTAATGTTTTGTTGTTTTACAGAGGCTGAGAAGGGTGCCAGTAGTCTGAACGGTCGTTGGTTTGGAGGCCATGTTATCAAAGCAGAAGTGTACGACGATATTAAGTTCGCGTCTGGGGACCTGTCTGGATAAAGTGTTGTGAAAGAAAGCCTGACTGTAAAACCATTGATAAAGTGCCAGCACTTCGGAGTTTGGGCTATCACATATTTAAATGATTTCTCCAAACTGTTATACACATTTACTTTTTGGTCAAAGTTTTTAATTGACACAAATAACTGATAGTGTAGAATTCTGAAGTCGCTAAAGATTTACCCAATTCACTAGGGCTAAGTTATTTTCCTGATAGCAGATCTTGCCTGTCATTTTTCTCTTCCCCTTATCTAGTGGGTTGTTCACGTTTTAATTCATCTTTCATTCACTCATTCACTCACTTTGCAAGGTCATGTCAACATCGATTTCCTGTGCCGAACGTGTGAGAGTTAAAAAGTGATAGTTGGTCACTCTAATCACTCATGAAATTTGTTCGGTTAACTTTTGTTTTTTGACTAAATATATATAGCAACACTGTAAATGTCTTCGTTTGGTTTGTGTTTTTCGAATATTATTCCGTTGAAGTTCATTAAGTCGAAGAACTTATCTATGCACGACTAAAACTATTTCTAATAAGGACAAGCTTTAAGGAAACGCTAAATCTCTGATTGTTTGTGTTATTGATTCTTCAAGGAACTTATTAGATTGTCTTCTTTGCAAAACATGTTATAATTGATTGCTAATTCGACTTGATACATCCGGCTACTTGTTAGAGCGTACTGAGAAATATATTGGGACTGGTTGTCCTGAAGTTTACAACTGTACATATTAAGTACTGCATAAAAATAAAGTATAATGTAGATAAATGCCATTTTTTTTATTCCCCTGTGTAAAATCTATCTCTTCAGCGTGGCATTATAGCAATTATAATAGTAACTTTATACTTCCCCAACAAGGTCGTTTACCATGGGTTGTCGAATTAACTACATTGATAGAGCATTCAGAAATTTACAAGTAAGAAGTGAAAACGGAGAAAAGACAATGAGAACCCGCACGCCATATGAAGAAAAGCCCCGCAAACACTTTCACTTTGAGTTTCAGTTAGATGAAAATAACTATTTTCGTTAGACTGAGCTTTGATTTTCTTTGAAACTAAACTGTATAGTACCCATAACCCAAACAGCCTGACCGAGCTAAATCCTTATACGAGCCTAGTGGCCCATGAGGCCGGCGCTTATCTCCGGTTTCTGTAGTGTTAAGCGGATGAGAGTCCTGGACTCCCCCTGGACGGGACACTAATCCATCAGTTAAATAAGCTTCCAAAGTTTCATTGTGATTGATTCAAAACTGGCTACGTCGTAGCTTTTTGAAATGCATGGTGGATCGGAAATTAAGAATATGACGTCACCAGGAGCTTAATTTGCATATAATAAAAATCTAAATAACTTTGAAGTGAAGAAAGCTTTTGAAAAGTTGAAAACGCCATTCTTGTTTGAAAATGTGCTTTAACATATCTTAAAAAGACAAAAATTAAAGACATCGAGATTTGGTCATAGTGGCACTTTAAGTAAGGTGTAGCTTGACGTTTGGTTTGTCAGATCAAAGTTAGTAGAGTGAACTGGTTATGAAACTTAGAAAATTATAAAGAAGATTACAATGCTGCTTTATTTCATGTTGTGTGCATGGTCACGGTTATGATCTTTTGTTCTAGGTGTGATGGCTCGTTAGTCTATTGGCCGTTTCCTTATTTACATCTGAAAACCTATTGTAATCTGTGCTCGGTCAACGTCATATTTTAATAGGGAAAGAGAGAACAAAAACCTAGGAACAAAGAAAGCCACCAAGATTCCTAAGCATTTATAACTCTACTAACTATGGTCAGATCGAGTTTTAAGTCCGCGTATGTGAACAGTTACTTTCAGCTAATTGTACTGAAATCACTAAGGGTATTTAAATAGCGGACATTGTTTTGTTTTTATCTTTCACATGTATCATTATAGGACAATTTAACTTCGCTTTTTAACATTCTAAGGTTCTAACAACCAATGACGTTCCTTTCAAACGTTGTAAGAGGAACACCAAATGGCGTATTAGGGCCTCCACACAGGAGCTCTCCGACTTTCATTAACCTGCATTGTTTAAATTCTTTAGATACCATTTGAGCCTGTTATCACCCGTAACTAAAGATCACCTGTGCTTCATATCATTTGTTTCGACACAGGGTCCACAGCTTGAAACAGACATAAAGAACTTTCTTCAATTAGCTGGGAAGACCTCCATGAAAACGTAGTGGTTCCTAACTGTCAGATCTTCCTTGATCGCTAGGTTCCAAAACATTGGTCCACAAGTACTGGTGCCTACTGGTTTTATAATGAATATATAATATATTAAATACTTTATTTAACGTCTTTTCGAGCAGGGAGTGGTTGCCTAATCTCCCGAGCCAGAGGCTAATGTTTAAGCGGTCGATGGCACAAATTTTGGCGTGAAAGTCGATTTTAAGGAGGGAGGAAAACCAAAGATCCCGGAGAAAAATCCTCGGAGTCAGACTGAGATCGACAAATCTCAGTCCACGTGCGAATCCCAGGATTTGATCTCGGGTCCGTTGTGGTGGGACGGGTGAGTGATAAATACTAAGGCAAGCTAACCTGACTGCCCTTTAGTTTAAGGTGGCTTCCTATAGTTTCTTTAAGGCCGTACCTCTCCTTTTCATTTAATTTTTTTAAGGTCTTAACGTAGATCGATTTACTTCATATTGGGACCATTTATAGAATAATGGTCCAAGTATTGTTTGGTATAAAGTTTAGCGTCATTG
>JAOEHV020070577.1:1572-16431 GCA_025447995.2 Isaurus tuberculatus
CCGCCTGTGGATTCCTGGTCCGATCTTGTGGATTCGAAGCCGGAAAACGAACCCGGGACCTTGTGGTTACAAATCCCCTAATGTAAACGAATCCAAGACGATGTCGGGCTCCAGAGCCAGGCTCGTGAATTCTGGATCCCCGCCTGTGGATTCCTGGTCCGATCTTGTGGATTCGAAGCCGGAAAACGAACCCGGGACCTTGTGGTTACAAATCCCATAATGTAAACGAATCCAAGACGATGTCGGGCTCCAGAGCCAAGCTCGTGAATTCTGGATCCCCGTCTGTGGATTGAGATCCTTGTATCTGGATAAAGGATCACATTCCAAACAAAAAAATTGGCTAACTTCTGGATTCCTTTATACGGGGGCACACAAGACGGAGATCTAACCAACTCCGTTAACCAAGCCACAATATTCTGGAGAATCTTCCCAGAGATGACCCAAAAACTTGGAATAACTTATTCAACAAACGAAACAAAAAGTTAAGAAACTGTATTTGTTTACATTTTTTAAATTTAAGAAATACTTTGAATTACAATATCATTGTATTAATACGTACAAAAAAATTAGTCTGGAATTAAATTAGGTATAAATTATATTCGGCAATTTTCATTACTATGTACAAAGTTGGTTAAAATGTGTATTACAAACTGTATTGAATCTTTTTTAACTTAATGTAATCAAAAACCATAATAAACATTTTATATTTAAAGTTTTTATCAAACTATATAAAAATAAATAAACCAAAGCATAAATTAAAACTCATAATTTAAATAAAAAAGTGTTACAAAATTGTCTATGCGAAAAAAGAGATGGTAAATTAAAGTTACCTAAATTTTTAAACTTTTCTACATTTGACTGTTGAATTTAATCAATCTAGAAAAATATTCCTGAGGAAACATCGTTGCTATGGTTTCCAGTAGATGTATTACAGCTTGCAGTGAATAATATACCTTAGTACCAATGTTAAAAATGAGGGGCGGCGGGGAGAGGCAGAGTAGAAAAAGGCGTTTGTCATTTTGTTACTTTTTTTTTTCTTTTTCATCTAAGGAATGGACTTTTTAATAACAAGACCAAATTTGACCCACAAAAATATTTAAAAGTTTAAAACCATAAGCCTTTTTTTATGATTTTCTTTTACAGCATACAAAAATTTCTTTTAAATTATTAGTAAAAAACAATCAGTGCACAAAACTAAAACTTTCATAAAACATAACTAAAGAGAACATTATAAAACATTCCTAATAATCTGTCATTCAAATTGCTCAATATTCAGAATGAGCTTTATAAACAAATTTTACCGCCTGGAAGCCATTTTTTAAATGCCCAAAGTCTACTCCACCCTTTCTCCCTAATGTAGAACTGATACATACATAAGAAATTGAAAAATTTTCACACATATTAGAAAATTATTAAAAAATGCAGTATTCAAATTTTTTAAAATCAATTTCAAAATTATAAAAAAAGTCTAATCTAAAAACATTAAAATTTTCATATTATTCACATTTAACAGCACATGTAATGGGGTTGTTTCATTAAAACAATACTTTAAAGAGCACTAGCATGTTTTTGTCAAAATTATTGATTGAATAACAAAAAAAATGTTTGGTATAAAATATACAGAGGATTTCATATTTCCTCATCTTGTTAATTTTTACTAAACTTAAAAATACCAACAGACTGTCAACTCCAGCAGCAATACCAATAATTTACCTTGCAAATCAAATTTGACTTTTACATGAAAGCTCTGGTTCAGGACAGTATAAAAATTTACAAATCTTTTACAAAATATCTCTTTTATATGCCTTGTGGATGGGTAAGTACCCTCAACTTTTTCCAACGTTTTAAAAAAGTAACACAAACTCAGTATTGATGTTTTGCTTTTGCCTTGATATTTTACATGGAAAATGGATAAATTTATATGTATAATAGAAAGTTGTAATTTCCACAGGTAAACTCACTCCCAGAGATCAACAGAACTACCACTGAAGACCTTGCTTTTGGTAACATAAGGTAGAAAGAACTTTACTCATGAACCGACCCAGTAAAATACTCAAATTTTTGTGACCAAAATTTCAGCCTTGGCTTGTTCTTGATTCTTTTTGGGCAAATCTCAGCCAAACTGTTCACAAAATAAAGTCGCTTCTCTTTTAGTAACAATTGAAAAGAGTTGGTAATTTCAAATTTAGCACAATTATGAGACCTAAGCAAGATGGCCATAAAGGGCCACACACCGAGACCTATGTTTAAAATGAGGATGTTGAAGATAGTCTTTCTTAATTGCATCATCAACATCATCAGTGACTAGTGTCTGACCATTGTTGTTGTTACACTCACTCTCTACATTGTCCATCTGTTCTGTGTCAACCATGTCAGTATCACCATCAAATGAATCACAGTGATTATGAAGTTGATGAAGGCCTTGCTTGTTCTGCAAGTCACAATCTCCATTAACAAAGCCATTGTGCTGGGCATGAGAATCTTGATTTACAAAGACACTCCCATGTGGTTGATGATTGTCATTTAAAAAATATTTGGAATTGTAGATTTGCAGAGGTAATCCATCTTGTTCTGTATTGATCATCTCCACATAACCATTGTGCTGGACTTTACCTTAAAAACAACAGAAAGTAAAAGTGCCTGGTGGATTGAGAATTTGAAAATTATGGGGGAGGGGGGGGGGAATAAACCTCAGCTGATTACAAATAGACCCAGTTTTGAGAACAAACTTTACAATACTTGATGTCAGCCGCTTTGGCATGGTAATGTACATAGTTCATTTATTTCAAATTGTCAGTAAACACAAAAAAGTTTTAGACTTTATAATAAAGTGAACTTTAAAGTGCTGTCTCTTTTAGTTTAGCACCTTGGTTTTAACACAGAGACATAATTATTTTGGTATAATAGCAAATTCAAGAAAGCCACATGATGATGTTAGGTCTGGACCCAGCTGTGTGTGTATGTTTTCAGAGTTGCAAGACTGTTGAGTTCAAGAGAAATTCTCCATGTTTTACCGCCAGATTTAATTTTGGTAAAGTACTAAGTAGATAAAGAGGACTTGCTCTTTCTAGATTTGTATTTTTCACATTGAATCAGAAGCTAAAAAAACAGTTATCAGATGTAGCTTCTAGTGTGTCATATAAAGTCAGGCGAACAGAAGGAAGTTAAGGAGAATGATAGGTCACCTGATGAAGAGGTGAAAAAAAGGATTTGAAGGCTCTTAAAAAATTCCAGTTTTTGCCAGGAATGCAAGTAAAACTGATTATTTTTTGTGGCAATGCTTACCATTTCTTTGTCGCTTTATGTCATCACACTGCATATCATCATCCAAACAGCGTTTCAGTGATTTTTGTTTCCATGCTAAAAATGAAAAAAAAAACTTTGCTTTTATATAATTCAACTGAACTTTTAAAATTCAAACCCAGAGCAAGTACATTGATCACTATTTTTGTTCAATACGGATTCACATAAGTAAAGCTCTGAGTGATTGTAAGAATTTATAAAATAAGTATTGCACCTGAGTATTACAGTATAAGGCTCAAACTCTGTTAAGCCAGTCTTTCTTTTGCTGGCTTCTCCTTGGCATCTGCATTGCATATTAAATAACCACAAAAATATCCAATATCGTTGTTGGAAAATAACCTGATACAAACTCAGTCACAATAATCACCCCAAATTTTCACAAGATCATTGTTTGCCTTTTTTTTTAAAATCAAATGGTCATTTAGAACCTTTTTTCATTTCATTCATGTTGAGTTGTTCTCATTCTGAAAATTATTTATTACATAAATGAAAGCTGGTATAAATTAATGGAATGGCTCTTTAAACTTAGAAACTCTACCATAATCTCCAGCCAATTAGTGACATAAATAATGCATTAATTTTTCACATTTGCTGCGGGTAACAGGAAGATATGCGGGCCTAGGGTAATGTGATAATTTTTACTTAATTATCTTTATTTTGTTAAAACAGTAATTAATGAATGCTACTAATGGAAAAAACAGATTCAACTGATGAAAGTCAATAAACATATTTATTCTTTAAAATCTGTGTATTGCCTTGTTTGTTTAAAAAATAAACATCTTGAGTGTTTGTATTGCACTTTGTTTGCTCTAGGCTTCAAATAAAAAAAAAGCCGTTTCATGATATAGCTGGAAACATCAAAAGATACAAAAGAAGCAAATCTTTTACAATATGTTTGTGCTTTGATTTTTTTTTTCAATGTTTTTTTATCACAGCTTCTTCCTTCACCTGTCACATTCACACGTTTTTCCTTTGAAACATCAGATGCTGACATAATAATTTCATGGTGCCATATCATTATTTATGATCGATGTACATTTTTTTACTCGCAGGCGAGTAATTGGCTGTGATTATGTACCCTGGTTTTTGCTCTTCTCATATTGATTTTAGATGCGTGATGGTGTGCAAGTGCAATCACGCACCTCAAATGACAAGCACTGCTGCCTTTGTTCTAACATCTGCAAATGATAAGACCTGCACAACTTCTTGGATAAGGACATTAAACTAGAGGTCCAGTTTCCTGACACTCTATTGGGGGAGTTGAAAGAACCCACACACTTGTTGTAAAGAGCAGGGTAGTGATCCCGGTGTTGTGGTCTGTCTGTTTCACTGAAGGCATTTCTTAATGTTTGAAACATATGTGAGTACTGTAGCAGACAACCAAAAACCTCTATCCAGACTGTGAACATGAAAAGCCCCATGGGGAGGTTTCACAATAAAATTGAAATTGAGGACAAAAATAAAGAAAAAAACAAAAAATCCAGTGAAAACAAACCTGAAGGAGATGTGAAAGATCTTAGAAGCAAGAAACACTCATTGAGACCCAAAGAGGCTGCTAAATCACATGGAGTCTGATTCTTGTTGTTGACAGCTCTATAATTTTAGCAAAAAATTACTTTTATTTACATTTACACATTCTGTACAGTAGCTATGGTTATACAGTGTACATAGCCCTTTCAGCTCTAGGCTATTATAATGCTCAATGATTTAACTTGACCTGCCTGAAAATTAGGAAGCGTGGCTAGCACAGTTGGTAAGATCTCTCGGGGGGGGGGGGGGTGTATAAATCACGGAAATTTACTCTCAGTTTATACCACTTTCCAAATAAGGAAAACACATTACATTGTAACTGTATGCTAATAATTGCTAATAATTATTTGATTTTCTTGATAAAAACCATTGTGTAAACACTGTCACAGTAACCATTTTTATTATCTTTAAAACTTTTAAAAGAAATCATATAAGGCCTTGATGTATTTTTTAAAAAAAATAAAAAACACATAATCTTACATCATGGGTGCACCAAAATCCTGAAGCAGAGACAAACACTCAACACTACCACCTCGAACAGCTTTGTGTACTATGTTCTCCCCAAGGCAGTCCTACAGGAGAAATGACATTACTTTTAGTTGACTTTGCAGTGCAGTGAATTTTGATGCTCCACACAATTTTGGTGAGGTGGGGTTAAGTGTAGAATAATATACCAATACTACTACAATATTACTGTAAAGCACTACAGAAACTACTACTATTAGTACCTCTACACATACAACTACTGTAAGATTTTTCCTCTAATAACAACTTACTCACCACCCTGTCAGTTGATGCCCCACATTGTAGTAACCATAGCAACACATCAGCATGACCTCCAAATGCAGCAAGTTGTGCTGGGGTTTGACTGAATTTTCCATCAACAACATCAATGTTCAAACCACTTGACTGCAGCTTTTTTAGGCAACCCAACTGATGGATAAAAAACAACCACTGGTGAACTCTCTAAGTCTAATGTAACAAAAATAAAATCAAAGTTAGTTTACTAGAAATTAGTTCTGAAAAGGGTTGTGACAATCACAAAAATGGATCTGGTGTGTAAGTAAACAAATACATAAATAAATACTTTATTTAATATCCCCAGGGGGGGGGGTACTCCCATATATTGACTATACAGGTATGTACCGCTGGTCAGGGTATGGTTTTCAGACCATCTAGTCTAGAACAGGGTGTATAAATCACAGAAATTTTTGTTTAGAACACGGTTTTAAATTTTGTGATATTTATAAACTGTTCAGTACAGGGTGCAACAATTCTTCCTGGATATGAGAATTGGTTTGACTGGGTTTTGACAGGCCTGACCTCTGTTTAATATTAATTTTGCACTATAATCTAATATGGCATTTGTTGTGTCTTTGATATTTTTTAGGACAGGGAAGGGGATCGGGATTGCTAGTTTCGTACAGGGTATTAAAATCAAGCCGTTTCTAGTCTAGAACAGGGTCAGGTTTATGAAGTTCCAGTTGCACACCCCATCAAAAATTCTAGTGAGTACCCCCCCCCCCAGGTTAATATCTTTATGCACAACAAGTGGTTGCCCAACCTCCTGCACCAGAGGCTCATGTTAAAGAGGTTGACAGCACAGATTTTGGAGTGAAATTATGGAGGAAAATTGGAGATTCAAGAGAAAAACCCTCAGTGTCAGATCAATTGAGATTGACAAATCTCAGCCCATGTGCAAACCCAACGATTTGAACTCAAGTCCATAGTGGTGGGAGGAGTGAGTGATAACTACTAGGCCAACCTGACTACTGTGAAACAAAACATTTTTTCTTCAAGAATGTGGGCTGCAAACCTTCTTTGACAACTGTAGCACGCAATACAAAATTATCATCATCTCAGAAAAAAAAATACAACAAAAATATGAAAAAAATAAAGTGTGAAAAATGCGATTTACCTTCAACGTTTTTCAAAATTTAAGTTTGGTGATCAGGGGTCTATGTATCTTCGCAGTCGTCCGCTCGTCCGAGACGACCCAAGATTCGTGAGGACGATTAAGAAAGACCAATTTCTCGTCCGTTTTGACGAGTACGCCATCGAGTAACTTAAATACTAAAAGGAGATTTACTTTCCCAGCTGGCAAGTATAAAAAATCACAAAGATGGGCCCCTGGTGATGCCGAAACAGAATTCAGAACGCTTTGTAAACAAGAACTTTGGATAATCTTTACAATGTTTTTTTTTAACAAACATATTTCTAAAAAAACGCTGCGAAACCCTGCTGTGCTATCACCACATGAAAATACGAATATCACTTGATATTAGTCGTAATCTCTTCATTAAGTGGCATAATCCAAACACAGAGAAATAACCGAAATGGAAAAACTCAATTTTATTGATACTGAGACGCGGGAGTAGACCCTAATGTTTGACCAAATACTTCGTCCTTACTTCATTTGGATTAATTATTTACCATAGCTAGAAAGCGGAAAAGATTTTGGAAAACTTTAACTGTTAAAACAATATAAATTAGTCTATAAAAGGTCTTATTTTATTTATGTATAATATACCGTTCAAACTCAATTTTATAACAGGCTTTTAGTGTTACGAAGGCCACATTACATAACGCAGATGACCGCTCAAACAACAAAATAAACAAACCGCTCTGAGCAATCACGTTTCAAAAAGTTACTCCTATAAAATGTACTCACGTTTTTTCTGTGAAAACCTCGCGGACGTAATTGATAATAAACAAAAATATCCCAACCGCTAGAGAGTCAACCGACGATCATTGACATTGTTCAGTGTTTCGATTTGCAAAGTAATGCAAACAAAGCATCGTTGAAAAGATAAGATTTGGTAAATACCTTTCCGAAATACGAAGCCCAGTGAGCAGGAGTCCATAAAAGATAACGGTCTTGTTCATTTATGTTATGGAAAACCGCAAGGCGATCACCTTGTGTTACCAAATAGATCAAACTTTGAAGGTCATTGTCTCTACATGCACGATGCATGGGAGGTAGTTGGTATTCCGACCACGGCAAGCAAGACAAGTGAGCGTTAAAATGATCTTTTGTAGTCATATCTGACTTGTCCATGATTAGAAAGTAAGTTTTTTGTAGAAATAGGTTTAAAAATATAACAGTTTTCTGCCAAGTCAACCAACCGCGCCAAAATATTCCTTCAGCATTGATAAATACTACAGCAATCTGTTTATGCACGTGCATTTTGCCGAATTCAACCAATCATTTTCCTTCCTTCTGTTTCTTTTAACCAATGAGCTACAGAAAACAAATCAAACCCAATAAAATGTTTCGCGCGCCTGTTTCTACAAGTCAAAAATTGACAAATCAGAATACCTATACCATTTTTATCCAATCAACTTCTCTAAAAAAACAAAAAATACGTACATCGACAGTTGAATGGCCTGCTTAAAACATCCGGGACATTGAAAATATATTTTAAGCTCTTACCTGAAATAAATTATATAAGTTAAAGCGCGGAAACCTTTCTGAAAAACTTTTTCGAGTAATATTGTGCATTTTTAAAAACGATATGTCTTCCGCAGAGTTTAGAGTTGGATTAGAGTCGGACCACGCGTCGACTAAGTAAGTTTTTTCAATGTTTACACTATTACATTCTTCCCGCTTGGCATGTGCCGAGTTCATGACCACGGTCCGTTAAACAATTTCCCTTCTTATTTTGTTGTTGTTTTTTCATTAGAACTTGCTCCTTTCATTTTCCTTAAAAATCTTCTCGTATACTTTAAGACACAGAATGAAATTTTCAACATATCGAGTGTGCTGATGTAATTAATAAGCCGGCAGTTATTAGAACATTGTTTGAGGTATGAAAGCTCGTGTCATTGGATTAAGCTTCCAATCTCACTGTTCGGTTGTATTTTCAAATTCAAACTTGTTGAAAAGAGGCAGTCAGTCGTTACGAGGCTGTCTAAGGTAGTTTAGACGAAAATTAGTGACACAAAAGAATAGTCAATCGTTGATATTTAGAGCATTCGGAGCTTTCTTTGGAATTCGTTTTTAGGTAATTACTGTTCTTCAATCACCGAATCAACGTCATTTTATTCATGTATGACGGAGAAATTCGATATTTTCAGCTCGTCCCAAAGTTTTTATTGGGCAAACTGACTCCTTCAGCAAAACGATTTGAAAGTCAAGAACTGCTGCATCTGTTCATTGAAGTTCCTAGAGAATTCGGCTTTGATCATGCATTATTGATGTATTCATGCTGTACTCATGTCTCGTTCGCACAATTAGTGAATAGAATTTAAAACACCTGCGATTTATTATATTCGGCTGACAGGCCATCGCAACTTCAAAGACAGATTGAGGTATTTTTCTCGCACAAATGCTTCTCGTTAAAGATTTTTTTTAAAATGCCATTCTTTGAAGATTTGAATTGAGCAAAACTATGGCCATATAAAAATAATAATGTAACCCCCTCCCTCCCATACACAGGGAAACTGTACATTTGTACCATTTTGAAGAATTTGTGAAAGTTAAACTTTGTATAAAAACAAAGCAACTTTTCTTTTTTTCAGAAAAACTTCTCAGTTCCTTTTTAATTTCACAAAATCATTTTGAATTTTTAAAATTCTGTTAAGTCTTAAGATATATTTCCTAGTTGTTTTTTAAACAATAAATCTGGCATTAATAGCAATTTATATTAACTTTTTTAATAACAAATCATTTTCAGCCTTTCAAATTAAAAGAAAATTTAAAATCTAGTTTTAAGCAGAGTTGTTTAATTATAAGTTTTAGTTATGATTTTCAAATGGTTCTCACAAAAAAACACTTTATGAAAACATTGTGATATCTGATAAGTCTAGAAATATCAGACTGACTACTTTCAGTTTTTCAAGTTTTTTTGTCTTGAAAGACATTTTTTTCAAAAGAGTTCTAATAACATTTTGATTTCCTTATGCAGAGTACTTTAATTAAATTATTTTTTTTAAAATTGTGACACTTTTGCTTTGTGAGAGAATAAAAGAAACTATTTTGAACATTTATTGTTTTTTATTTGGAATTAGATTATTGGCATTCGGTCAGTATAAAATATGTTAAATAAGATTAAAGTTTTTAAAGGCACTGAGTACAAAACACAGCTGCTAATGGCTTGTAATGTATTCTCTGCCTCAAATTAAATAAAATATATAAAAAAGGAGAGCATATTCTTGGGAAGGTTGTCTTTGAGTAGATCCGGTTAGTTTACAAGCAATCATTAAGGGTATGTTTGAACCTGTTTTGCATGCAGGTGGCTTTATTGTTGTGATTTAGCTTTGAAGCCTTTGTGCTTTGTCAGAAGATTAAAAACATCTTGTTCTTGTTACCTGTTATGCAAACACATTATTGCCAAACAAATGGGAGAAAATTCTTGCTTTTATCCTCTTTGTATTATTGAATTTCATCATACTTGTTGAACAGTTGGCAAAAATTGTGTTATAGTTACAGTCTGAATATGTTACCTGCAAAACATAAACATGTTAGGTAAGCTTTTGCTACAGTTGCAAAATTTAAAATTTTTGGATTTGTCCATAACAAGGCTTAATGCAACTCAGTAATTTAAAATCTTTTACCGTCCTTAAAGTGCTACTAACACAAAATTTTTTTTGGCTCAAATCATTTAACATATAATTTTAAGTACTTCTGCGAAAAAATGTTTTTAATTTGGTCAAATAGTGTTTTTTCTACAGTGGCTCAAACTAGCAAAATTTGAAGCCATCATGATTAACGACCACATTGTCGGGGGACTGGGTTTTGACATCATTCCCGGACTTTCTACTATTGCTCAACATGTTATTTTCTTAAAACAAATAGGAAAAATTAATGTATTGTTCTTCTGAATCGAAAATCTTTGACTCACTTGTGTCCATCTTGCTGTGTTTTGAGCGTTTTTTGATCCAAATTAAAGATTTGATTTCATTAACCATCAAATAGCGCATTTCAAATGCTTAGAAAAAAATCGAGAATACAACTGATTTTGAAAATTCTTTTTTTAAACGACCTTATTTTCCAAACATTTTCAGTAGATGAAAAAAAAAAATTGGTGTTAGCACTTTAAGCTTACTCTTCTTTATTTTTGTGTTCAGGATGTCAAGATAATTCATACTTGAAAGAAGAATGCACAGAAAAAAAAACTAATAAATTTCAGGGCTATAAATCTATGAAAATATCTTGTTTGACAATTGATTTATTGAAGTCCAATCATTTTTAAGCCACAAGATTATTTTGTAGAATTTTTTAAGCATGGAGTTATATATAAAGTTAGGTGTCGAAAGCTAAGATTGTTCTGAATTAAAGGTCATTGCTAAAATTTTTTTTATCCAGAATTAATATTCCAAAAATTAAAAACAAGCAAAACCATTTTCACATTTTAAGTTGCACAATTAAATACTTGAATGAATTATTGGAAAATTTTTAAGTTGTTACTGTGGTATAGCTATTTTAGCCTTTTTTATTACATTGTTAAGTTATATTAAAGTTAAAAAACTGTTAATCAAAAAAAGGAAAAAATTCTCTAAACATTTTTTAAATGTATTTTCCTTACTCATCTAGGGTGCTAGCACCACCAGGAGGGAAGACATCTCTCAATTTATATGGTGGGGAAGATACTCCTGCTCCCCCCTCCTCATCAAAACAAGTAAATCCCTGCCAGGCAGCACGCAACAAGTCAAGTGTTTTCACTGCTGAAGGAGGATCAGATGCAAAACTATCTCAACAACACATTATTGCTCAGGAGAAACGAGGCAAGTCAAGTGTTTTTGCTGAACCAGAGCCTCTCAAGCCTGTCAAGAATGTGAAAGGAGATAATGTTGTCCTTTCTCAAGAAAAAAACAATCCAGAACCTTTGCACACCTCGGTCCAAGTTATAAACCCACCTGGTGGCAAGTCTCAAATATCCTTTGGATGAACTGTTTTCAATACATAATGCTCAAAAACCTTTTCTGATTAAGTGAAAGCGGTGAAACTAATTTGTAACTTTGTATTCTAATTTTTAGCAGAGTAGAGCTGAGTCATTAAGTGAAACACCTTAAAACTTTATCAATGACGACAGCCTATTTGACTATGTATCACTTATTTACAAATTTAATAATTTATTGCAGAAATATGTCAAAGACTAAAAGGTACTTCAGTATGGATTTACTACATAATGGAGTGTAATAACCAAGTTTCTTGCCAAAAAATATTTCTTTCAGTTATTTTGTCTTCTGGTTTTAAAAGTAGGCTTTGCCTTTCATGACTGTCACTTTTTCAGAGGTCTGTTTGAGAAATAATTTAATATCCTAACATCTTCCATTGGCTGTAAACCCAAGTTTTGGTTATTTTTATAAAGAATTTCGTACATTTTAGAGGTTTACCTGAATGGTACACAAAGTCAGGTTGTGGTTACTGTGGAATGTAACTCACTCCCAAATTTATCTTTTTAACAAAATTAAGTGTATGTATGGAGTAATGGGTAGTAAACTGCTTCTTATCTTTAAATTGCATGTTGAAATATAGATATAATTATAGAATTTTGTAGCACTGGAGCTAATTTATTAGCAATATAAAGTTCCCAGTACTTACAGGGAAGACCAAGTTGTTTTTTTTTTGCACTGAATATTTTTTTTTTTGGAAAAGGTTGACATTCTGTTTTTCAACAGAAAAATATATTTCTAATTCTATTTTCTGTACAATCATTGAAGACTATAACCCAGTAAGGGTTCAGCAACTTAACAAACAAACAGTGTCACTTAATTTATTTAGTCCAAATAATATTCTTAGCCATTTATCTTCAGTTTTTCTTTTTTGCCAATTGTTTTGACTTATCTGTTTTCCCAACCAATTTACCCAAGAAAAAAATTGTGCTTTGAAAAATCAACTTGGTAATGTCCAGTTAATTAAACAATAACAAAAACTTCATCTTGTAATTTTCTAGATGATTCTGTTAGAGATCAATTGTAAGTTTAAAGTTCTTGCTCAAACAAGAGTTTTAAAATGAACAGTCAGTAAGTGAGGGTGTTTTAATGTTTGAAAATTGTGTGTTGCCAGAATAAATGTTTGTAAGACTTGTCAATAAGGGTTTGTACATCTCGTGGATTTCCTGAGTTTTGTTGAAATTTTCTTCAAAAAATCCCCTGGAGCTATGAGCTGGATAATATACAGGGACCCATCTTTGCAGTCATCATCTTGTCCTAGATAAGCCAAAATTAATTTATGAGAACAATTAAAAAGATAAATTACTTGTCAAACCTCAGCTATACAGTGATTTGTATATTACTTTGCTTGACATTCTATTCTATTAGAGTTAGGCCCGGTATAAACGTCGAACTTCACATGTGCTGAACTAAACTCAGGAATTAAATGCATGTGAAGTCTGACGTCTAAATCAGTTGGGGACGGAAGATTTTAATTAAATGCGACTTCTGTCGCATCTTCGACTGAGCCAGTCAAATATTTGATTCTAGTTCGAAATCTGATTTAAATGTCGAACTTCACATGTGATGAACTAAATACATAAATTCTTTTAATGTATATTTCCCGCACTAGTGGCTGTTCTTTGATTTTGCTACTTGATATGCACAGGTAAGTTACTGTAACAGTAGTAGTATTTGGTGCCAAATTACACCGCCAGCAGTTGTGTCTGTTCACAAAGTTGGAGCAGGGTAGTATCCAAAATGGGGTTGAATGCCAAGAATGCACACAAAAATATATCAAGAAAGTCGAAGAGCTTGAATAAAAATTATTACAGTGAATATTTTAAATTGAAAACGATGGCATTTTTAATGTTCAATACCAGATTTTATGCCGAGATAATACAATAAAGGAACAACTGAAAAATATCCACTAGTTGTCTTCAGGTCTTCCCTTGGTCATAAAGTAATTTTGCTCCACTTACATAAAAAGTGATACCTCTGACACAAAAATAACAACTAGATCGCAACATGTTTGAGAAAATTAAAAGACAATTGGCCTGGGAATGAATCATAAATCCCTCTCAAGAATTAAATGCAACAGTAAAAGATGCGACATTTAAATCAAATGTAGAATTTGATAGTTTGGGTTGACCCAAATTGGACTTTAGTTCGGCACATGTGAAGTTCAACGTTTAAACTGGGCCTTACCTTAACTTTCCATCTTAACCTGAACCAACAGTGGCTGGGTGTTAACCTGGTATGGGTTAGTTTTCCCTAAAGGGATATAGAGTCATTCACCTATTACTACAAAAGTTAAAGGTAAAAAAGTGGCAATGATATGCTAAAATTTTCTTAAAAGCTTTTAGCTACAAATTTTCAAATCAAGATTTACTGTAGTGGGTGCATTCAAAAAAATTGCCATAAAAGTGCTTGTCCACCCAAAATTAAACTCTGTGTTTGTTCAACTATCTCATTTAAAAATGTACAAACTCTTACTGAGAAAATTGTTGCATTAATGTTTTAAGTTTAAAGGTCATGTTTCTGTAATACAGATATATATATTGTCAAAATTTATTGTCAGTGAAAAGTTGCCAAAGTAATAAAGATGTATGTTGTTTGTGAAATTATAAGGGAGCATTTAAAAATATAGTATCTTTGCTCAAAATTCAGTTTATCTTTCCTTTCATGTTCAATATTATATATTTTATAAAGAACCCTTTTCCTCAATTTAATTATCACTCTTCCAGTCTCCAAAAGAAGCTTTCCCCTTCAGAAAGCTTTTTAACACACCCTTAATTTTGTAGCAAGTGGTATCTTAAAGGACATGGAAGCTGGCAATGAAACTCTTAACAACCTTATTTAGACTTTTTATATTGCTTAGACCTCCTTCAGCATTACATTGATCAGGATTGCTTAGGTCTTGAAATTTAACTTGTCCAGTAAGCTTATTCCTTTTTCAAAACAAACTCCAGTAAACTTGTTTGTTCAGTTGCCAGTGACAGTTTTATTATAAAGCATATCTTGATTTAAATTATTTTTTTTGCAAAGGCTCTCCGCATTTTCATTACAAATTTTCTATACACGGTGGTGGCGGCAGAGGAGGGGAGCTAGGAAGGGGGAGGGCGGGGTCAGAGGGGGTGGTTGCCCTTC
>JAOEHV020070675.1:0-16429 GCA_025447995.2 Isaurus tuberculatus
TTTCCCGTCCACTGGTGGACGGAGAATTCGAAAAAAGCATAGTTTTCGTGCAGGCGGTCTTTCGCCTTCCTTCTCCATCCCCACCCCCTAGTAACTTTTTTATCTTCTCCCGAGTCTTTTGGTTTGTAGACGCTCAGATTTTTCACATTTCTCACACAAGACCGCCAGCTACGCAGGCTACGGTTTACCCAATGATAGTTTGTGTTATATCATTGTCCCTCGAAAAGGCCTGGATCAAATAGTGCTAACCAATCAGCAAACGAATTCAAAATCTATACGCATGAAGTGAGGTTCGTAACCGCCGCAACCAGAGGGTTTTTTTTCTCCTTTCCTCGCTTCTTCTCGCTTCCCCGAAAAAAAACCCTCTGGCACCCAGGGTAGTTTAAACAATGTCAAACGCTGATTTAATTGTTAGTGCAAGTATTCGTCAAGCTAATCGTACTCGTTTCGTGTTTCGCAATGGACTGCCCACACAGTTGATCAGATATTGGTAGAAGGAGATGCCATGTATCTACTAAATGTCTTTGACGATAATACCATTTCCGATGCAGAAAAATTGTCGCTGACGTGTTTATCCGATCAAGTACGTTGGCCTAAGATGGCAAATGTCCAAAATGCAAATACTACAAGTGACCCACACAAAGCTACTAAGAAAATAGTAATGAAAACTCTTGGTGAAAGAGATTATGCAGCACAAGAAATGATGCATCACTAGCTTTCCGTCGAGTACAGACTAATTTATCAGAAGATAGTAGTGATACTTGAACTAGCACCTCACTACTACAACAGCAACAACAATTTTTTTTTCTAAAAATGTTAAAAAAACGTTTTCTGATAAAAATTTTAAAATACAAGCTTTCAGCAACCGAAACTGTTGCCTTCGTCAGGTAAAATGAGAGGAAATGGCGATGCAATGGTAGATAAATAGTAAAATTAGCATAAAATGGTTAAAAGTAATAGAATAACATATAAAAGATAAAATAAATGTGAAAGCGAGGTTTTAGATCATCTGATCACAGTCGTTGGTGGAAGCATATTAAACGTTTACACGGCCAAATAGAACGATCAGTTATTACTAGACCAATGTCAGTAGAAGTATTAGATCGAGTGGTGACAGGAAGGTAATTCCAGTAAATGTAGACTTTTAAGTAATTGGTTTTATTGTAAACTGCTCTAAAAATCATGTTTGACAAAATTGTAGTATAAACCGTAAAAGTATTAAAAAAAGAAAGGTAAAAACAATCAACAATTTTAAAAAAAGTTATTATCTATATTAAGTAAGGCTTCATACATTTATAAATGAACTGGGCTAAAAGGTCATACCCGTAGGCTGTAAGGTGTAAATGATCACTCCATATTCTAGCCTGCATATCAGGTGACATAGAAATCCTAGGAATAGCCCTGGCCATATCACAAAGAATTGTCTGCCCTTGTGATTGGCTAGCGTATTGTCTTAGTTGTGTATTAATAGCTTTGCGCATGTATAAGAGTACACGAAACTGGCTCCACGATTCGTAGGCACTTTCGGGTATCGTTACTAATACTGTCCGAGCACCATACCTATGGGCTTTCTCGTGTAAATTTTCTATGTCCTTCACGATTCGAGGACTCCATACTTTGACAAGTTGTTCCATGAAAGAATCGTCATCACCGAAATTTTTTACATGCGCAACATCATTAGTTCCTCCTAAAATAATGACCCAATCAAATCTAGAGCTGTTTGCTAAAACCATTGGAAGTCGTTGATTCATACTTCCATGCACCATCTCACGCATTTTGCCACTGGTGATAACATTATAATGGACGCCATCATCAGCGAGATTTAACAACTGTGAAAGATGAATGCTGTATGGATGAAAGGGCTTTCCGCGTCCGGTATAACCTTTAGTAATGCTATCTCCGAAACACAGAATATTCTTTTTTACTCGATAAGTCTGTTTTTCATTTTGGTTAGATTCAGGACTGCTAAAAGAGTTCCGGTAATTTAAGAAATTTCTTTTAATGCTTTGAGTTTGCGAAACTGAAGGTGCTGTTACAGAAGTCTCTTGTTGAGACTTTTTTGGTGTTTGATTAAATTGAAATGTAAATGGTTGAGTTGGGACCGGGATATGATGTGAAGTTGTTGGAACAGTCTTAGTTGGCTTATTTGTTGGTTGTCTTTCAGGAACATCGTTTGCAGGTTTGACAGATCCTTGAAAATTTTTAAGATTTACTCCATTCAAACCCAAGCGATTTAATAATTCGTCCAACACTGTTAATTTTTTAGAAGAGGTTGTCATCCTGGTGGTTGATTTTGTCGTCGGTTTTGTTGTCGGTTCTGTTGCTCGTGTAAACGATTTCCCAGACTGTTTGAGAATAAGTGGCAAAACGTTTTTAACAATGTAGTTTAAGTTAACCATTCTTGGTGTCGTTGGCTTTACTGCGGGTGGCGTTTTCATTTTTGTTGTAATTGGTTTCTTCGTTGATTGCAAAGAAGTCCTATTTAAACTTGCTTTTACGCTCTTTAAGATTGAAGGTAAAGTTTGCTTGAGCAACTTTTGAATGTTTTTGCTATCACTTAGACTTACTTTCTTCTGGGATTTAGTTTTTAAGATTTTATCCTTGTCTCTCATTTTAACATGTTTTCCCCCCTTTCTATGGCGGGAATTTATATGTCTCTGTTGTGTGGCCTTTGAATCACTATTCTTATGATCATACTGTTTTAGTAGCGTTCTTATTTTGCTTAATAACGTGCCTATTTGGGAAGGATTTGACTTTTTCTTTTCCTTTGTTGAGGCTATTTTAGATTTTTGGGATGTTTTACCCATCTCTAATAGCTTTGTAAAAAATTGATTACTTGAGAACAAATTCTTCAATTTAAAGTCAAAATTATTGTGTTTATTCCTTAACTTTGTTGTGGGTTTAACTCGGTGAAGCCTTGTCTTTTTTCTTTTGGAAAAACCTCTCTTCAATTTCAAAGCAAACTTTCTGTTATCTTTTTTCTTGCTTTTCTTGCTTTTAATTGATTTTCTTTTGTGCGAACGCAAGTGACCTATCTTAGATTTAGATTTTTGTGCTTTCTGTTTCCTGGCACTTCTGTGGTCATGATTGTGTTTCTTTGCAGAAAATTTGTCTTGGCGTTTGTGAGTTTTAGGTTTTTTTAAAGCAAAGCTTTCTTCTTTGAAATTTGATAGTTCCAACTTTGTAGTAAAGAAAGGGTTGCAAACAAGAACGCTGTATGATGGAAGGCTTCTATGTTTTCGTTTGCTGTCTCTCCTCACCTGAAGAAAACCTGTTGTAATAAACCAAGATTTTCTGCAAAGCTGTGCAAGCTTATTTAAGTCCTTTTGCATCCTGTGTTTGTGCCTGTGTTTTCTCAATCGCAATAGAACGCGACTACAAACCAAGACTGTGTACAAATATTTTCCATTCCTTCGATAAGAACTCTTTGAGATTTTCACAGTACCAGACGTTTGAAACTTACTTATAATTTTGCAAGACTTTATCTTGTGTTTACTGCTGATCCAACGGCCTTTGAGTTCATCATTTACAGAATGATGACGTCTATAGTGCTGATAACGATTGTAATAAATAAGATGACGATGTTTGAGTGGCGAAAAGGAACTCAAGGAAATAATTTTCTGATGATACACATGCTTTTTCGAATGTTGAGGATAAACATCATAAAGATTGTGGTGATGATGTTGATGATCATAAGGGTGACGATGATGTTGATGGTGGTTATGAAGATGGCGACTATGATGCTGTTTTTTATAATGACGACCATTATATTGAAGATGGTGATGTTGATCACGATCATATCGATGGTGATGAGGATGATGATGACGATGATGATGATGAAGGTGATGATGATGATGATGATGATGATGATGATGATGAAGGTGATGATGAAGGTGATGATGATAACGACTATGGTGACGGAATCTATGCTTTTTATCAGGTGGATAGTGTTGGTAGAAATTACTATGACGATTTCTGTTATTTTTTCGAAAATGACGGTAACTGCGATATTCTAGATTATACAAGTGTTTATTATGATATACCAAATCTTCTTTGTAACCACCAGCAACATGATGATACTGTTTTCTACTCCGATTAAATTTCTGCTTCTTTTCTTTTTGTTTGTCCTGCTGATGGAAACTGTTTTTGAAATGAAATCTTCTCATTTCTATTCTTGAACGTTTTGAAGATGTAAAAAGTCTTTCCTTTGACTTTTTAAATGTTTTTAGAGGCTTTTGTTCATTTTTTCGTGTCCGATACATAGGTTTATGATTATTCAGTTTCTTTTTCTCAGTGTAGACCCTTCTGTTTTTGGTTGTTTTACTGCTTTTAAAATGGAAATGCTTGGAGCTTCTACTAGTTGGGTAAGATGTAAAAAACGTTTTTAATTCTTTTGATTTTTCCCTTCTCACTGGTAGCGATGGACTTAAGTTAAACTGATCTTCACTTCCAAGATAATTGAATTTTTTATAAAGTTTCATAAAAGGAGCCTTTGTTGTCAGCGCATACGAATAATCTCCCATCATTGTTTTTCGACTTGTTTGACGCCTTAATGGCAATCTTTTTTCGTTGTCAAGGTTACTGTTAGGTCTCCATATAGCTTGAAAGCTTGGCCAGTATAGAGACCGGTAGGGGTAGGGAGTTGCTCCCGACAGCTTGTAATTGTCAGATATCGTAGGCTTCGGCGTTTGGTACGTATTTGAAGAGAAACTTGTTGAAACTGGACTACTCGATTCTGGTGCTTTTGTTGTAAAAGGATTTTTCCCTACTAAGGGTTCCCACGGGCGGAATGTTGCTACAGGTAGGTAGCCATTGTAAATTGGTATTCTTGGGCGAAGTAGAGCGCGTTGATAATGAGTTGGCGAGCCATCGAACGCAGGGCTGCTTTCAGTAGGATAGTAATCATTATATTTGGCAGATTCAAGAGATTTGTCGAAATATTGTTCATGAATGTTTTCTCTTTCACTTGGCACGTTTTTAGTAGGTGATTTTTGTCTTGAAATATCTTCCTCTTTTAGCTTACGTGGAACTTGTTTAATGTTGAGGTGGAACTTGTCGGCTGCTGAATTTTCGTTATAAATGTCATCTGATTTTCCAATTTTGGCATGTTCAGTAGGACTTATTTTAATTATTCCGTCAGGACCTGGCCTTCGATTAGACCGTGAGGAGTGGGGACTAACAATTTTCCATATAGTATATATTAAGGCAATGATAATCAACAGAATTACCGCATAAACTGCAACTGATGCATAACCTCGATTGCAAAACACAAACTCGCTAATCTTGCTCGAAAAATTAAGGTCTTCGAATGTAGTGCTGCTCGAAGTTTTCTGCGTAAACTTTTCAGCTACTTTCCAAAGATAACTTCTTGGTATTTTGCTTTTGTGTCGCTTTTTGCCTTTTTTCTCTTCAGCCATTCAGTAGAATCTCCTTTCTTTTATTCCTTATACCATTCCTTACAAAAAAAACAATTTTTAAAAAGGATCAAGAAACTTTCTTAGCTGTAAACTCAACGGGACAAACTAAACAAACTGTTTTGAAAGCGTGTCACACGAAAACCATAGTATTTCCAGTCCAAACTTGGCTAGTGATAATATAATATGCTAGAAACTAATCTATTATTTTTCAGTTACTCTTAGTTTTCATTTTTAGCAAGAGTCACGCTATATAATAGCTGATGCAACTTGAGAACCGAAACAAATATAAAGCTTTTCTTTAAGATAGCTTGAGATCTAACAAAATATTGACAAAAAAATTTGATTTTATCTATCCTCCAAAATTTAAATGGCATTTCCCTTTGGCAGATTTATGATCAACTGCCCAAACAAAGAACCTGTTCTTCAGGCAAAAAAAAAAAAATAATAACGTTTGTAACTGACCAAGCGTAGTTCCGCGAGCTATATCTTAAGGTAAGAACCCAAGAAGTATTCGAGCTTTCAGATAGAACAGGTTGATGAAGTTTGAATTCACAATATCTCTCGCTACCAGTCGTCTTATAGTTGAATATATTCGTTCACTTACGATTTACTGGCATCACGTTTTGTTAATCACAGAAATCAGCTTTTCTTGTTAACTAAATTTAAACTGAATATATTATCTGTGAGCTTACGTTTATGTTTTGTTCCAATGCTTTACAGGTCTTTCCCCGTTGATCAACAAAGTATACTCCTTTATTGCAATCCAATTCCGTAAGTTTTGGCCCAGAGCCATAGCGAGTTCTTGTCTTTCCCTAAACCACAAATATGGCAACCCAAAAGTGTTTTTGAACATCAATTTCCTCAAAATTGTTTTGGGGTAAATAAAAACACGCCTCAAAGAAAAAAAGATGCCTGGGTTAAAAGTTTTTTTGTTTGCTTTGCACCAAAACAGTTGGCGGATACATTCGTTTAAAGAAATGATGAAACATGCGGTACTTTGTGACTTTATGAGGTCATTCATAAATCCAACATTTTCCTTTAAACTTGTTCACTGTTTCCTTTTTCTTACTCTTAAACAACAACAATAAACAACTGCTTTTATTTTACTTTCGTTACAGTAAATTAACTGAACAAGCAGTTATAAGGACGACGCAAATTATCTATAATGCTATGAAAAATTCTATTCTTTTTACGTTCTTACAAGCCAGTCAACATCAACTGCTTTCGATAAACACAGCCTAATTTTTAAGTTTTTCTGAAAGCATTTTTTCAAAGAAGTAAATCAACAGAAAACATATCGGGATTCTTCTGATCTCAACCAAAACTTTGTGTTGATAATCGCCTTACTTTACTGCTGCGTTTCTGATCAACAAATCAGAAGACAGATAACAAGCAGTCTATCAGGTGGTAACATTTATGGCTCAGCATTAATAAATGAAACTCTTCCAAGGCTATTTTTACTGACTTTCGCATTTATTAAGTCACGTGCTATTTTTGTTTTCCAATTTTTTTTTCGTGCACTCATGGCCTGTGCGTTCCTTGCGGCGAAAACAGAATAGCTTTTTTTAATTTTTTAATTGATTTCTTACTTGACTAGATTACCAAGTTTTAGATTGGAACAAGTGCTCACTTTTCATAAAAACTTAAAAGAAGATAACAATTTGAGGCAAAAGCAAAATGCATAACCCATAGTTTGGCAGTTTAAAGTCCAAGAATCTAAAATTCAAAATATTCCTTCCTCTTTAGTTTCTACTAAACAGTTCTTACTATTCTCATTCATAATACAACCTTTAAATCCCAAAAGCTTGTCTAAACAAAAATAATTTGCCGTTTTCTAAGCTTTGCCCTAAATTACCGCAAATTAGATTCTATATAAATTAATTGTGCTAAGGATAAATTTCAGTGAACACCAACTCAAAACTCAACATTTTCAAAGCTTGTCAAATGAACGTTCAAGAAAACATTTAGGAATTTTATCTAAATATATAGAGATAATTACATGTTAATAGCTTGATATCGTTTTATTAACGCTCGCGGACTTGCCCGTTCGTGATAGTAATACAAAAAAACGAGTGAATAAAAACGATATCAAGCTATTAACATTTTATAACTTGTATATTATACAATTTAGGATAGATCCAACAACATACAAACACGCAAACCTTTCTGACAACTACCATTATTATTATTCGTTTTTTCAAACAACTTTTGAAATTAAAAACATAGCGACGAAGCCATGTTTTTTAAAAGGCCATAGTCACAGTTCTGCGCATGATCGAAACTTGAGCCGCGATCTAACATCAGCTTTGTTGTTCTTCCAATCAAAATCGCCTAGCGAGTTCTTCTGACGTTCGTCCGCGCCACAGGATGGTTTGACACCGCGAAAAAGTGTTTCGATCGAAAACCTTATGTCAGAAAACTTGGAGACCATAGCAAAGACAAGGATTTCGTTATAGTGAAGTGAAAGGCCTACACGACATCACTTACAATCACGTTAGGTTTTCTTTGAAACTCCCATTTTTTGTTTGTTGCTAAGTTTTCTAAAGCCCTGTTCACACTACACCGGGTAGCTATCGTACCGTCTCAAAAATCATATCGGATAGGCCGCGCGTTCACACTGGGAACGCTTGTTCCGGAGCAATTTTTGTGCCAGAGTGTACCCGAAACGGAACGCTTTCAAAAATGATACGTTGCGTACCGGATAGGTTTTGCGCCGTGGTAGCTTTGTAGTGTGAACACATATCGTATCGTTCCGGAAATGAATGGCCTCAAAAACCAACCGAGGATGGACCGGAAACTAATCGCTCCAGGTCCCGAAAACCGATCATACTGTCTCGGTCGTGATCCGGTTCGATCCGGTTCACTGATTTTCCGTGTAAACAAAATGGAGTTGTAACGGGAAACTGTTGCTATTACTGTTGCTTTGCAGTTGTTTTCAGCTGCAGGTCTTGCACAGAATTTGTCTTGCACTTTACTTTATGTTTTGTCTTGAATCGCAATCGTTCCGTATCGTCCTGGCACAGTGTGAACAGGGTTGTACGACTACGAGTTGCGCCGCTCCGTGTTCACACTGGAACGAAACAGCTATCGTACCGTCGCGAAAACTTATCCGGTATAGTGTGAACGTAGCCTAAGTTCTTTGTGGGAGTCTGCTCGTTTGCAGTTTATTTTGACTGAATAAATTTGTAAACAAATGCCGATGTTCTTACCGTTAGTAGGCTGTCAAATTTTCAGTGATGGCCATTTGGACATATTTGATTTGCTTATTATAGTTTTGAGTTTATAGTAAAATAATGATTGTGATTTTTTCAGGAGCGGTTGTTCACAACTCGCAAAGTGCTATTAAACCTTTGCTGTCGTTGAATTTCCAAGGCGAGGAGATGCGCTGCGAAGTCTGTGTCGCTGGAGAATATCCCATATGATTTAAACAATTTCTCGTGGGTTTTTGAAGGTAACCAAATACGTTGGTGGCTCAAACGCCACATCGTTTTGGCTCTTTTCTTCACTACAGAAGCACTGCCGCTCGAAACCTCACGCGTATAAACAACTTTGTTAGTTATTCTGAAGTCGAATACTTTGAATTATACATAACTTTGTATAGTAGAATAATGGCACATAAAAAGGTGACATGACAACTTAAGAAACAAAAAAGTGATTCTAGGCATATGATGTTAAAATACGAGAGAGATAATCTACGATTCACAACGGCAATACACCAAATTTAAATCGCTCCGGGCCGGAACAGATTTTAGAATTTCAGATTTCCTTTTATGCCCTTTTAATTTCAAAAGTTGTTTGAAAAACGGCGGGAGGCGTACGTCGCCAAACTCGTGATACAATAATACAAGCTATGTGATTGGCTGAAAGTATTTCTATCTATATTTCTACCCTAAACAAGTAATAAAAACTATTCTGTTTCTTCTTTTTCTGCTGTCTAGGGAGGTAAATGTATTTTCGCAACTTTAACTCCCCCCACCCTTCCAACAAAGACTTATTATTAGACAATGAAATCATATTATATTAAACGCGTTATTTGATGGAAATTAAGTTATTCCAAACGCTGAAATGATAGGGGACAAGTTTAAAACTACATTAGACACACCAATTGTTCAATGAGGTTCAAATTTTTAAATGGTAATAGAAAACTGTTTTGTTTTGTAACATCGTTTGCCCATATTTGAACAAAATTGTATTACATTCCATCGAAGACGCGCTAAATTTACTAAATTTGTATTTGGTTAAACACTGGTAAAAAAAACAATAGAGAACTTATTGATCCGTATTAATAACACTTTATATAAGATATTATGAAAGGGAGCGCTCGACCGTGAGAATACCTGCCGTTGTTACATTCATATTTAAAACACAAACACAACGATTTTCTCGTCCTTTTTTTCCCTAGATTATTGAAACCGAGAAAAAAAAATTAACACTGCGGGCTTATTTGATACAAAGTATAACAATTTTACCCGAACGCAAGAAGCACGGTTTATCGCAAGAGTCCTACCCCAACCTGGTTCTGAACAGGTGTCGCAATTTTTCTCGATTTGTAGGCAGGAAAGAAAAATTGCAAGTCTAACAGTAAGGCGTATCGCTTTATTAGATCTGTTTTGTTTCCTTTAAAATTGATGCTCCATTATCAATATCTACTGGTACATTCAGGAGTATCCCGGCATTGTTTCACTTGAGACAGGCAGCTATCAGAACAAAATAAAAAAAAAAATTACAGAAATAGTATTTCTAAAAGTTGCACTATTCATGATCTAGCAGAAAACTTCAGCCCTGATTGTGCATGGCGGGAGAAGATGCGAACAGACAAAAAGGATATTGTTTGACAGCTTGTGAAACCCCTCGTGTTCTTATCTGTAAAGCATTTTATATGTTTTTCTATACCGCAATTGGAGCCCTGTTTCCGTATCTCCCAGTATATTTCAAGCAACTGAGACTTACACCACATCAAATTGGCATCCTCACTGGAGTTCGACCACTCATCCAGTTCTGCGTAACGCCTCTTTGGGGTGCATGCGCGGACAAGTACAGTAAAAATAAAGTAATTCTTCTTTTGTCAGTAGCCGGTTGGCTTCTTTCAAATTTTTCTTTATCCTTGGTCCCTCAAGCCGATGATTGTCGACTTTGCAAGTCTGGAAAAAGTACTGTTGTAACCTTTGCACAACGTGATTTGAAAGCAAATAAACAAATGAAAAGTACAATTGAACAATCGCAAAATTTTACAGAAAACGTTTCCCTAAAAAACACTCTTCTCAAAAATCATTCTTTACAAAGGAAAGAAAAGGACTTCAACAATACTTTGAAACCTTATACTTTTACAAGAATTACAGAACCGTGGCAGCTCAAGATTATGAAAGATGAAGAGATGATTTTCGATGATTTTCTACCTTACATCAAGAGTGACTCAGATGTCTTTGTTTTTCTGTTAGTGGTCATAGTTGTTGGAACTCTAATCTCGGCCCCAACTCATATGATGGTGGATACAGCAACCTTAAATAGTCTTGAGGGGGAAACACATAAATATGGCAAGGTTCGACTGTGGGGATCTCTGGGGTGGGGAGTTGGAGGATTTTCGGTTGGAGCGGCAATTAGCTCGAACATCAAAACATCCTGTGATGGAAAAGCTTTTATTGATTACATGCCTGCATTCTACGTGTATGCAATATCAATGTTCATAGCATTTCTTTTCGCAGTTCAGTTCAAGTACAAAAGCTCGACAACTAATAACGAGATTTGCTCATCAGAATTTAAAAAGGGCCTTGAAGTGTTGAAAAGTCCACGGTACTGTTTCGTAATGTTTGTTGCATTCTTTTGTGGTTCAGCTACAGGGTTTATTGAGACATTCCTCTTTTGGTATCTGCATGAGCTTGGGGGTAGTCAGTTACTTTTAAGTGTAGTTAATGGCCTTAACTGTTTGGCAGAAGTTTCCGTATTTTTCTTTACAGATCAGCTCTTAGCCTGTCTTGGCTGTCTGAAAGTTATGTACATGGGGCTTGCTTTATATGCAGTAAGGTTTCTTTACTTTTATTTTATTTCAAATCCGTGGGCAGTTCTTCCAGCAGAGCTATTGCAGGGAATTACAACAGCAGCATTCTGGTCGGCGTGTGTTTCCTATGTTGGCTTACAGCCGGTAGTTTCACATACTTTACAAGGCATACTAAACAGCCTTTACATGGGGCTTGGGTTTGCTACAGGAGGACTTTTAGGTGGTGTACTGGTACACGCAATAGGATTGCCGACGGCTTTTCTTGTTTATTCCCTTGCAAGTATTTTTATTTTATTGGGGTTTGTAATAGTTAGTAGAACAAGAAACGATTAAAATTAGAATTTTCCAAGACATTTGCTTGAAACATTTTTTTCATCTCAGAACTATACATTCGATCAGTAGTAATCTTCTCAAGGATGTATGTTCACATAATTACTCTAACATGTAATCTTAACAGTGTAGGAGCTGGTGACGAGTTCAGCAGCTCTGAATGGAGCCTCTTCAAACCTATTTAGCACCGTCAAGTTTGAACACGACTCGACCGAAGCTCTGCAAGAGAATTTCATTCACAACATCACTCCGAAAGCACAGAAATTTTTTCAGCACAATTCCTGGACTCTTTCTCTTATGTGGTGATATCAGCCCTTCTAGCTCAGAGAAAAAGCAAGAATTCATAAAGTGCCTTTGTATTAATGCAAGAAGCTTGAAAAACTTTGTTTGTAATTCTGAGCGCGTCCAAATCTAGCATATTCAGAAAACGTTAACATTGTTTTTTATCAACGAAACATGGCTTAACAACATGGTTTTGGTCTGTTAAAGCGAAAATGAAAAACTCGACGGCTTCCCTCTCGGGTTTCCATGGCAATCGCCAACTCCTTCACTAGTGACCAGGACTCCGCTCCTCCAAGAAACCACAGCCGATAATCCGAAAGCAATTGCGAACTTATTTAACAAATACTTTGCCTCAGTGTCTTCGATTCAGCAGATTCTTCTTACAAACAGAACACTGACACTGTGCCTTAACCTCCCCATGTACCAGAGCTATCCAATTTCTCATTTGAAAGAGAGGTATAATAGCAGTAATTAGGGGTTTTGACGCAAACAAAGCTACCGGACCAGGTAACACCCCAGTCAGACTACTAAAGTAGACTGCACATGGGATCACTCCCTCTCTTTGTATCATTTTCAATAAGTCCATCAAATTAGGCAAATTTCCCTCTGAGTGGAAGATTGCTAACATCGTTCCTGTAATATATCAAACACGCGGAGAGTGTTTCATCATATATTCAAACACTGAGAAGAGAGTCGAAAATACGACGCGCAGCGGATCGAGTATTTTTGACGAAATTCGAAGTGTTTGGAAACGTGATGAAACACTGTCTCGAGTATTTGATATATCTTCTCAATCGAAACTAAAACTAAGGAGTAAACAAAGAAATAATATCGTAAAAATATATGCTAATAAAGATCAAGGTTAAGTTTTAACTGAATGAATTATTAATAATTTACTACAGGATCTTTAAATTTTCAACTTCAATTTTCTTAGCTTCAAAATAATGTCACTTCTTTGCTTTTTGCTCCCAAAATGCTATCTTTACTGACTTCTTCTAATTTTTCCTTAATTCAGTTTACTTCCGATTCGCTAACATTAACAAATCAATTGGCTATTTTGAACTCAATATTAATAAAAGCTTATGTTTGCATACATATGAAGCATGTTTTAAGTTATACTGTACAATACACAGTTGCTTTACGTTGTTACCTTTTTCACGCCTGAATGAGTCTAACGCTAAAATACCTGTTGAACAGTTTTTAAACAAACTATTAGGTGCGTCGGCGATAAGTTAAAATGTCTAATCCTAACATATCAAGGCTGACAAATTACGTTTTAGGACATTTCAGATTAGTCGTTCGTCAGAGTAAAAGATCAAACGTCAGCTCCTTTCACTACAAACAACGATGATTGTATATTTGTCGACCTTGAATTGTCAATGACATGTAACAAAGCTAAGCTAGTGTCATTGTATATACTATTTTCTCTAAAACGAGTAAATAAGCCTTCCAAAATTTTGTTCAATCTTCTTGGTCAGGCAAATCTCTATCTTTGCACGTAAGTTTTTCATAACCTTCAGCACTTTGCAGTTTTTCGCTGTCGTCAAAGCGGGCCACCAACAAATATAATACCAGATTCACCAGACTAAGTCCTCCAAATAGGGCAAAAGTGATGGCGGCACCGAAGTAACTGATAAAAAATCCCCCGATGAGTTCCCCTGAACCGTGACCCAGGCCCCAGTGAGTGCTATGAAGAAGAGCTGGAAAACAGAAAAAAAATTACGTTTTATTACACTGCTGTGAGGAATAAACGTAGTTATTATTTCTATTTTATCATTGTTGTTAACGTTATAGTAAATGATGTTTTTATTTGGTTCTCGTTATTTTTATCTTTATCGTTATTGTGTTATAATGTTGATTAATAGAAATCTACTCACTATCTATCACAAATGTTGTAATCTGATTGGCTACCGTGCTCGCCATCTATCAGGTGAAAGATAGTGTCTGTGAAATCCAATATGGCGTCTACGGTTCCCAATTTTCAGTCGTTTGTGAAGACGGTTTGAAGCTTCTAATTGACAAATCAGTTCCCGATATAACAAAGGCAGCAACAAAATATGGTGTAAAAATTTTCGAAGGTAGGAAAAAACTCAATTTGAATCATTAATTTAAGAAGTGTCACTCGACAGACTGCCGAGCACACCGGCCAGCACGCAATAACTGTTTATCATCAACATTGTTTGAATTTAAATGAAAACTTTCTTTATCAAAAAATTATCGTTATTCTTTTGTTTATTCTCCAGAGATTTCTATTAAAACAATTAGAATACTCGCTCTCAATTTCTATTGGCAATGGATAGAAAATGCGAGCTCGTATTCTAATTGTTAATTAGGCGAAGCTTACCCTGCAGAGTCACAGACGCACCCTCTACCGAGTTGTGACCCACGTACGTCATCATTGCTGCCCATACCCCCGCGGTTGTTATACCGGAAAGAGGCTCAACCGCCAGAACATACCATGGATCACGTATTAACGCGTACGAAAATAACCGTAAGGAGTAACATACAAGACCAAGATAGATCACGCGCATGTGACCTATACTGGCAATCAGCTGGGACGACAGAAAATACACCAGAACCTCAGCTGTGCTGTTAATGGCTGACATGAAGCTAAATAGGAGCTGAGTGCCGCCAAGATCCTTCAGATGCCAAAAGAGAAACACTTTAATGAGTCCCATAGTAATCCCAACGTAGAAGGCCGTAACAAAAAACATGATGTGTTTTGATTTCGCTAATTGTCTTAAACCATCTACAACACCTGTGGGTTTTTTTCTGTCTTCCGGGATGTCCACAGAAGACTCATGCTGACTTGCTCTATCACCTAGGGTCTTTTCTTCATCTATCAAATCAATGTCTGTGGATGAATGTTTTTGATCCGTAGAATGAGCATCCTTCTTGTCACTGTCAAACTTGAAGCGCACCCCAACACCAAGCGCTGCTAATATACACACAGTGTGTACATAGAAACACGGATAGTAGTTCACGTCTTTGTTTTTATTGTTTCCCGGAGGACACAAATGTGTTTTACTCACTGCTGCGCCAACTACAAATGCTGTCATTCCGTAACCAAATGATCCCCAGAGCCTTTGCTTTCCGTATTTATGTGTCTCTTCACGGTCTTTTAAAAGCTGGACCGTGGCATGGTCAGCTATGGTAAGGCCTGGACACGAGAATATTGTACTAAGTATTGTTACAGCCAGGAGATAAAAGAAAGATGTCATTATTCTATTCTCGCGATTTACATTTTCCCCTTTGAAGACGATATCATTTGGTAGCGGCCATGGCGTCTCGTGTAGAGACTGTTCAGTCATCTGTGCTAATTTGTCCAGATACGCAAATCTCCAGTGACTTGCATTTTTTTTCGTAAAACTAAAAACTTTGCGAAAAGGTTTTGAAATCAGATGCTGTTCATCGCAGAGATTGACGGGAAGAAGTGCTATTGCCAACATGCCTGAAGTAATGGCAAGCAACGAGACAATAAAAATTAACTTGCTTTTCTTGTATCTGTCGGCAAAAGCTCCCCATAGTGGGATGCAAATAAAAGCAATATAAGGCTTGATTCCCGATATAATCCCAACTTGACTGGCAGACAGTTCTAATTCTTTAAAGAAAAGCGATAAATAGGGCAACAGGGAGCCCTGGCCTGAAAGAAAGAAAAAATAAAAAACCTTTGGCACCAAATATGTTTTGTTTATCCTACAGAGATAATTCTGTGACTCAGAACCATCCAGTTCCTGTGGTTTATCGCTTGTTCTCTTCAGATCTATTTTGCCATACAAATCAACCTTTCTAAAACTTTTGGCTGTGTTTGATATATCCTTCATATTTTTTATGTGGCTTTCAAAGCATTTATAACAGTTTTTATTCATTGCTTTTTATCATAAATTATAGAATTCATGCAAAAGTAAACACAACTATAATCAAATGCAAGGCTCAACTGGTAGCGACTGGTTACTTAATTGATAAACAGGTTTTCTGTTAACTGGAGGTTAAGTTTATAGCATTTTTATTGGTGGGATTTCATCATAATTTCTTCTTCGTAACACATTAATCTAAATTGAACTTGTAAAATCATACGTCTTTTCCTTTATGTTTCAATATAACATCATAACTAACAATACAAGAGTCCCTAGCAAAATCCTTTCTAAAGAATTAAATACAGAATAATACATAGGCGCGCGGAGATATGGAATTTATTTTTGAGTGTTCAAGGTATCTCACGAGTTAGCGCAGCGAATGATGTTCAATTTGAACACAAGAAAATAAATTCCATATCTCCAAGCGACTATGTGTTATTCTGTTTATTGTATAAACATTTACCACGAGAGCGCATTGCATAGTTTATCCTATGCCTACGTCTACGGAAAATCTTCGGAAATCATCGGAACTATCCGATAGTTTTCGG
>JAOEHV020070766.1:0-16427 GCA_025447995.2 Isaurus tuberculatus
GTTCGTTTGGGACTAGTCCGGAATAGTCCCAAACGAACGCACCCTGAGTCTTAATTTTTTTTAGATTTTATTTTAAATTAATTTTTATTATTCATTATTAATTTTTTTCTTTTTTTTTATCGTTGTCTTGGTATTTCATCGGTGTCTATATAATAAACAGAATATTACATGTCCGCTTGTGGATACGAATTTAATTTTCACGTGTTCAAATTGATATCTCACTCATTTGCTGCGCTCACTCGTGAGATATCGAATTGAACACTCGAAGATAAAATTTGCATCCAAGTGCGGGCATGTAATATCCTCTATACACGATTTTTATATAAGCAACCCATTTAGTTGCGGAAAGGGATTGATATTAACGGTGGCCCGATGGGCCCGAGACATTTTGTGCCCTTTCGGTCTAATAAGGGCCAGTTAATTTTGAAAATTGGTGGCCCGATGGGGAATGGCAACTTTTTTTGAAAGCAATCAGTTTTTGAAAGATCTCTCATTCATCAGAATCATGAACGGTCGGTGGAAAGTGAAAATAGCCTGCCAAATTACATAAAACGAATGAAAAAGTTGGGCCACTACATTTTATATTGGGCCAGTCAATTTCGAATTTCTTTGGCCCGATGACTTCCCTGCTAGCATAGTCTCTCTCGTGACGGTCCTGCAGTGAAAATTGAGAGACTCTGCCGATCTTAGCCGTTTTCTTTGATACACCGCGGTCCACAACCATGGACGAAGCAAACAGGTTTTGAAACTGGTTTTAACCGAAAATGAGCAGCAGGCATGAGCAAATTTCAAAAACCGCTAGATGTTTTTGAGCCCGCGGTAGCATTTTGGCGCGAAAGCCACGAGACCTCAGAGCAATGACGTTAGAGTTGCTAGGTTACCGACGCGCATGCTCAACAAAGAAAACGGCTTAGAACGGCATAGTCTCAATTTTCATTGCTGGACCGTCACGAAAGAGACTCTGCTAGCAGGGAACCCGATGAGCTACTAACTCAAAATTCTTAATTAATGTAAAGCCCTGTCAACAAATTTATATTCGTTTAATTTAGTTTGTAACCAAGCTGGTATGGAGTTTTGTATATTAACCAGCAACTCAGCTAATTTTATATTGGAGTCTCTATAGTAATTTTCAAGAAAACTTTTGGCTTTTGTTCCCATCTGTGGGTAGTGTCGACCCTTTCCTTTTCCTAAACAGTTTGTCTTACCGCCTGAAGTTATAGGACAATAGAACTTTTTCTCGCTATCATACCTGCAAGAGATTGAATGGACAGTAGTGAGAAACAGCATAAATGACTGCTTTGTAACTTAAGGATTAATAAAACATGGGATTCAACAATCGTTGAAAAGTTTTTAAAACATCTGACGTGCATCGATGACTAGCTAAAACACGTTCTTAAACCATAAGTAAACTAGGACCTTTCAGGCGTTATCCCTTAGTCAGAGTAATAATGATTTAATTAACTCTGGGTTTAAATGTTAAAGCATCACTGTAAATAGAGTAGGAGGCTGTTGTTTTGGCTGTTAGCAACAGTTGCTCTGCCAAAGGGCTAATTTCTGAAACGTTCAAGCTCTTTCGGTGAGGCAATCAAAACTGGAGGGCTGTTAGTGTCTATACTGAGGAAGATTCGTCCGTAAAACGACCATATAAACTTAAGCTTGAATTCCTTCTTAAACTTCAGTGCGCTGTCAAATATAAACTCCTTGTTCTTCCTCGTTAAAGATTCAGATACATAGATCTTGTTATCTGCAATTTTCCCTGAATCACCCTCAAGAATTCTAGTTGTAAACTTCTTCAGAAACTTTCTTGCTCGATAGAGATCTCCCTTTCTTCTCTCTGCACGAATTTTGCGATGATCAGCGGTGGGTTGACCTTGTTTGTCGTGTTCTAACCTACAGACGGTGGCTGATCGAGATATCTTCTCTTAGGATATCAGCGTGAAGTAATGAGGCAATGTTGGCCACAATTTTACTTGCGTCTTCTTGTTCAGTGACCAGAATGCCTTGAATTTCAATTTCAATTGCTCAGCTTCATCAAGAGTAGCTTGAAGCTCGATAGTTTTACAATTTAAGCTTGCACCCTGGGTCTTGAGTGTTGAATATTCTATCATCAAGGACTGGTTCTTGCTCCTAAGATCGCGAACAGTTTTGGCTAGATGATAATTGCTGGCTTATAAATAAGTCACTGACAGCTTCATTGCATCGATCACTTTCTTCATCAGAGCAAGACCTCCACTTCTAAACTGACTGAACTTTTTGTCCGAAAATTCTTCCAGTAATTCTTTTGTCACAGCCATGTTCATTCAACTTGATATATTCATCTGGATTCATATAAATGGATTCAATGAAATGGATTCATTCAACTGGATTCAATCAAATGGATTTAATCAAATGGACTTTATTCTGGATTGTGAGTTCTTCAAGCTAGATTCTTGATTTTATCTTACGTTGAAGAAGATTTCAGTATATAAATAATGCATTGCGATTTTAATCAACGGAATTCTAATTCCAAGTCTAAAACGTCAGATTCCTGCCAAGAAAAGGTTAACGGATTCTAGGTATAGTTTTAAGGCCATTTTATTCTTGATTTGTGATATTCAATAAAGACACTATTCGTTTACCTTAACTTTGTGTTATAATCAATTGGTTTAACCTCAAGAAATGTTTGAACTTCTGCCATGACTTCAATTGGATCTGACTTAAGTTTTTCACCATCAAGAATTAAAATCTGTCACAGGAAAGACATTGTATGTGAGTTTTAGCAAATACTTTGCACTGATGGCTTCAAGTATTTTGTATTAGCATGTAAGGCGACGTGGTTGGCGCAGTTTGTAAGATCTCAGCCTTCCAACCACAAGTTCCACATTCAATTCCTCAGCTCTACCGAAACTTGAACATTTGTGTGACCTTCTTTTCTGCCAAAGCTTACTCAGCTTTCCATCCTTACGAGGTCGGTAAATGAGTACCAGCTTCAGCTGGAAGCTAACCTGCGATGGATTAGTGTCCCGTCCAGGGGGAGTCAAGGACTCTCATCGGCTTAACACTACGGAAACCGGAGAAAAGTGCCGGCTCCATGGGCCACTAGGCTCGGAAAAATATTTAGCTTTTTAGATGTACATGCTCTATTTCGTTGTAGCTATCTTTCCAACCATAACCATTAAAATTCGTTTACTCTTTCTGCATAAAGGTAGATGTACAATTGTCTACTTACTTGCGATGGTGGGAAGAAATCAAGCCATCTCTGTAGATGTATGTAATAAAGTCCAGGAACCAAACACCGTGATCCTAGAACACGAAGTGTCTTGTCTGTAGAGCTCTGGCTCTTAGTTAGTACATTGTAGAATGTATTTCGTTTTGCTGCTTTGACTCCATGACTCCTCACATGCTACAGGTAAATGATAAATTTGCAGTTATCTAAAACCTTCCACTTTGCATGATAAAAAAACAGGGTTCGTAAGCTTCAGAATTTTATAAATCCAGGGTTTTTATCAAAACATTTTTCTGTTCTTCCAGGGTTTCTTTGGACACATGATTTCAAATCAGCTCTAGATTGAAATGTTTTACAGACCTTCCAACCTTCACGAATTTTGCGTATTTTTCACGCATTTTTTTAAATCACGCATCACGCACGCCTAAACATTTATTGGTCATTTTCACGCATTTTCCAAAAAAATCAAATATTTTCCAAAAGGACGCGTAGTCAAAACAAAGAATGAGAGGACTGACTAGCCTCGCTTCCACGCTACTAGTTCCACGACTAACTGGGGCAAAGTTTGCGTTCTCGTGTAAGATTTTCGTGACATTTAACATGACGCTATCAGTCATTCGGCGGACGAGTACGGCAAAAATGGCGTTGTTTTGAAGGTCAAGATGCTTGAACAAAACTGTGAAAACGGCGTTTTTAGCCATTCTGGGGAATGTAATTTTCAAAATTTTCCCCTCGGCGCGAACCATGGTGGCGCCTCGCCATGACACTATATCCAGTGAAATCTTTCACGCATTTTTATTCTCAAAAGTTGACAGGTCTGGTTTTATCATCATTAACAATAGAGTAGGAACTTTTGTTCCAAGCATTAGCCATTTGTAATGCAAACAGTTTGTAAGTTATCTTCTTAAAACCTTTATTGCATTCGGTGATACTCAGCTTCACTAAGAAAATGTGAATAACTGCTCTGATTGATCAATACCCAATTACAACCTTGCTTTTGTAAACATACTATAGAGTATAGTACATGGACAGTGGAGGTGGCAAAAGGGGGGGAAGATGGGGTGGCTGCCCCCCATGAATTACTTTTGGGGGGGCAACACCCCCCCCCAATACCAAAAATTCGAATGCTCTGCATACTTCAACCCCTTAAGCCCCAAACACGACAAATGGCGTGTTGGCAAATTCTCCCAACTGAGTTCCATACTTTCTATAAAAGCAGTTTGGGAGAATTCGGCTTTTCAACTTCCACAGCTTATTCCACTTGATCAATTCCAAGTTTCTCATTACCAGTTGTACTATTTTGTTTGAGTTATGTAAGGAGAAGTTAGACGTTGATAAATTGCCTGGGGCTGAAAGGGTTAACTAGCATGACATACTTGGTACCAGGAATGAGCTCTCTTCACTGGATCCTCAAGAATTGTGATTAGCTTCACGTTAGGTAGAAGTGCATGAACTCTTGATGCAGCTTTGGGTGAATCAAAATAGTTTGCACTTTTCTCAAACAAAAGAATCTTTGTGCTGTTTGTGTCTGGAAAATAATCCATGTACCTGAAGGAGAAAAAGGATAAAACTATGTCAACAACAACAACACTGATGATGGTTTTAACGATGATGATGAAAATGAAAAATGTGAGATGATGGTGATGATGGCCATGATGATCTTGCTGAATTCTTGGTGATGACGATTTTTATCAGAGTTGTGTAAGACTGGCAATGTTATATGGGAGTGAGACATGGTGTTTGAGGGAAAATGAGATGGCAATTCTGAGAAGTCCTGACCGTGACAGCAATGGTGAGAGCAATATGTGGTGCAAAACTGATGGAGAAAAAGAGGACAGAGGACCTAATGGAGATATTGGGATTGAAGGAACAGTGTTATGATGGCAAAGGCGAATGGAGTGAGATGGTATGGACATGTATTGAGGAGGGATGAAGGGCATGTTTTGAGAAAAGCGTTGGAGTTTAAAATGAAGGGCAAGAGGAAGCGAGGATGACCAAAGAAGATGCAAGTGGAGAAGGAGAGCAAGAGTTTTAATTTGGAGAAAAAGGATGCCATGAATTGAGCGAGATGGAGAGTGGGAGTTGGAGAGATTGCTGCCAAAGTGGGGTAAATCTTGCCAGCCCCGTTTACAGGGATAAACCCGGACCAAAATTGGATTAAAATTGGATTGGATGGTAATAATGCTGACATTGAGTATGATGGTAATGAAGAAGATGGTGGTGATGATGGTGACTGATAATAGAGATTGAGATGATGATATTGATGATTTTATTGCTAATGACGATGATGATTATGAAGGTAAAGATGATTGTGATGATAAAAAGGTGGCAATGATGGCAGTTGTGACACCTTTTATAAATCAAAACAAAACAAAAAGGGAAGTCTAAGATAGTGTTATTTAATAATAATATTCACTAACCATGATAAACCCTTCAGATAGTTTCGACCGTTAAAAAACTGCACTTCTTCATAAGTCTTAATCCCTTTATCACTGTTCATGAAGTATGGGTGCATTGCCAGGAAGGTATACAGTGCTGTTGTACCAGTCTTCTGTGGACCAATTACTAGGAATGTTGGTAGCTTCTTACATGAACAATTTATTGGCTTGATGTTTGCATGTCGCTTGTCGGCACAGGGATTCTAAAGCAATGAAATTAAGAGAATATCTCTGCTATAACGATTAGGATTTCCTCAAAACTAATGTGCATGCGAATGATAATTGGGTGTCTAGTAAGGGTGATCAACGGTTGACTAAAAGAAAATAGAAAATTTAAAATATCTTTACAACTTGTATATTATTAAAATGAACTTCTGGTTATACTTTTGAATCATAAACATCTTGATCAATGCCATCATCAAGATCATTGTAATCAAAATCATCACCACCATTGTTACTATTATCATCATCAACAATATCACCTCCATCAACATCTTCAACATCTTCATCATCACCTTCATCAATATAATCAACAACATTGCTATCATTCTCATTGTCAATATCATCTTCATCTTCTCCATCATCGTCATCAACATCATCATCAATACCTTTGCCATCATTATCAATACATGTATTTCCATCATCATACTCATCATCAACAATGTCGTCAAAACCACTGCAATCATCATTGTCATTTCCATCATCATTGTCATAAACATCATCAGGTTAAACATCATCTTATCATCAATATCATAAATATCAACATCATTTCTACCTCCGTCATCATCAATATCATCTTCAACATCCTCATCATTCTCATCATCACTTTTACCTGCCACATTGGCTCTTTCTCCCTTGGAAACATATTGAAGTATATTTCAGCAAGTTTTTCTGGTCTCTCAGTCTGCAGCTTCAGATTGGTCCATTTTAGAATGTAGTTGGAAACATTGGTAAATGTGTAGAGTGCAAGTCTATCATGTCCATAGTTTGAAAGATGGGTCATAAAGATGTTAATCTATAGGCCAAAGAAACAAATTAAAACAAATAATGTAATTTTTTCCCTACCCCTAAAGGGCTTACAAGTTGTGAAGCCTACTTTTTCTTTATAGAGGGGCATATTAGAGAAAGGGGTTTATTAGATGGGGATTTTAGAAGAGGGTTTTATTAGAGAGAGTGGCTAATTAGAAACAGGTGCTTATTAGAGAGAGAGGCTTATTAGAGAGAGGGGCTTATTAGAAACAGGGGCTTATTAGATAGGAGGGCTTATTAGAAGTTTGAGGACGATGATGATGACAATAATGATAAAGATGATAATGACAATGATGACAGTGATGATAATGGTGCTGTTGACAACAGTGATTATTGGGTGATATTAATGATTTTGATGGTGGTGGTGTTTGATTAGGGGTAGGGTCATGGCTAGGAGAAGGTTTAGCTTTATGTTTCATGCTGGGGTTATGGAAAGCAAATATCAATTTGATTGGTCCAAATTTGTTGTAATACATACAGGATTGTTAACAATGGTTTGAAATAACTCTCCACCATGGATACTGTAATGAAGCCTTTTGGGTCCCTTTGGGTATTTCTTTAATATAAAGGTGTGAGTCCACAAACCACATGTCTGTCTTGGCAGCACCTAAATAATGCCATAAGAAATGACATCAGATGAAATAACCACATATGACAAAAACAGGTTCATTGGTAACTGTTGTAGAATACAATTTCTTCTTCTACTACTGCTAATATATAACTGTTGTTGCTGCTGCTCTTGCTGTTGCTGCTGCTGTTGCTGCTGCTGTTGCTGTTGCTCTTGCTGCTGCTCTTGCTGTTGCTCTTGCTGTTGCTGCTGCTCTTGCTGTTGCTGCTGCTGTTGCTGCTGCTCTTGCTGTTGCTCTTGCTGCTGCTCTTGCTGTTGCTCTTGCTGTTGCTGCTGCTGTTGCTCTTGCTACTGCTCTTGCTGTTGCTGCTGCTGTTGCTCTTGCTGTTGCTGCTGCTCTTGCTGTTGCTGCTGCTATTGCTGTTGCTGCTGCTCTTGCTGCTGCTGCTCTTGCTGTTGCTGTTGCTGCTCTTGCTCTTGCTGTTGCTGCTGCTGTTGCTCTTGCTGTTGCTGCTGCTCTTGCTGTTGCTGCTGCTCTTGCTGTTGCTGCTGCTCTTGCTGTTGCTGCTGCTCTTGCTGCTGCTGCTCTTACTGTTGCTGCTGCTGTTGCTGCTGCTGTTGCTCTTGCTGTTGCTGCTGCTCTTGCTGTTGCTGCTGCTATTGCTCTTGCTGTTGCTCTTGCTGCTGCTCTTACTGTTGCTGCTGCTGTTGCTGCTGCTGCTCTTACTGTTGCTGTTGCTCTTGCCGCTGCTCTTACTGTTGCTGTTGCTGCTGTTGCTGTTGCTCTTACTACTGCTCTTTCTGCTGCTCTTGCTGTTGCTCTTGCTGCTGCTCTTACTGTTGCTGTTGCTGTTGCTGCTGTTGCTGTTGCTCTTACTACTGCTCTTTCTGCTGCTCTTGCTGTTGCTTTTTTTGCTGCTCTTGCTACTGCTCTTACTGCTACTGCTCTTACTGCTACTGCTCTTACTGCTACTGCTCTTACTAAGTACTGCTCTTTCTGCTTCTCTTGCTGTTGCTTTTACTGCAGCTGCTGCTGCTGTTCTTACTGCTACTGTGATGCTCTTACTGCTGATACTGTTGCTGCTAAGGTAACACCATGCTAAATCTATTCTCATAATTAAAAGCAATTTTAAAAAGTTTTCTATTTTACACAATAGGTAGAGTTCACTCAAGGTGGTAGAAACACGGCAATAAAATTTAATAATAACATTGCTTCTACAAACCAAGATTATTAAACTTGATACAAAACAATGTTCAACAAAATCACTTTAGTACAAAAAACTGAAAGACTTGATAGTATGACAACTTTTCATGCCTTAATTCCCTTGTAAATAAATCCTCGTCTTTTCCTAGCTGGCTGATAATGGGGATACTCTTCAGTTGACGTCACTTTTACATCATAAACTCTTCTCCATGCTTCATAGAGTATGTCATGAGCAGGGTAAACCCCTGAGTGGTGGGGTGCAACTGCATAATTCACACTAACGTTGATGTTATGTGCCTGTTGAAAGAAAGATTCATTTACACCCAGTTTTCAATCTTTGTAAGCTAAATTTCAAACCATAAATTATTTGGGAAACTATAAATCACTATAATTACTTGTAATATCATTGATATTTATAGTTACCTTAGCAAATTCAAGATTCTTTCTGAAATTATAAACCAACTGTTTCAGTGAACTACACTTGTGTGGCTTCTCATGTTTCCATGTGTGATCAAACCACCAAAATTTATCTGCATTTTCAACAAATGCCTTATCACCTTCATCTTCCTCATCACTTCCACGCAGGAAGTAATAACTTGAAAATCCTAAGTTGAAAGTAAATCCTGGCACAATCTTTCGGAGTGACTCTTGGGTTGACACAAGTGCCTTGGGGAAAGAAAATAAAAACAAATTATATGTCTAAAAATGTATATCCCCCCCCACTCCTCTCCCGCTTTTCAGGGTCTAATAAATGTTAGGCCCAGACATGCCCAGGATTACATAAAAAACAGCAGGGCTCAAATTTAGAGGAATTTCTTGTTGTACACATGATGTAACCAACAATTACTTTTTAGTCACCCCTAAAAAGTTGAGGTTGTCCTGAAAATTGAGCTCTACCTTGTTTAGAAAAACATATTTAATAAATGTATTAAAAAATAATTATTTTGCTGAAAACAGTCTAGACAGTTTGTCTCCTTTGTGGTAGAAAAACAATTGAAATCTACATACGATATTGCGTTTTCTGACAGAAAGAATTTAGAAGTTAAATATCTTTATTAATTTTGTAATGGTTCTTATACCTTTTTTGTGAATTTGGTTTTGCAAAGATTCAGTCACTAATATTTTACTATTGTGAATTGATATGGGACAAGTAGCACATTCTGCTGGGCAAGTGATTCTACATGCCACTTGCCCAAATAAATTATATTAAATAAATAAATACTTTATTTAATGTCTTTACCTGCAGGGAGTGGTTGCCCAATCTCCCTAGCCAGAGGCTAATGTTTAAGCAGTTGATGGCACAGATTTTGGCATGAAAGTCGATTCTATGGAGGGAGGAAAACCGGAGATCCTGGAGAAAAACCCTCGGAGTCAGATTGAGATCGACAAATCTCAGCCCACATGCGAACTTCAGTGACAAGTTTTGTCAGAAATATTTATCAGACCCTGTCTTTGCAAATTGGTAGCTAGTGGGGAAAAATGCAACAATATCATATTCCCCACCCTTCTCTTAACACCTAAGCTAAATCCTTTTTCAAGCGTAACGACCAATTAGGTCAGTGGTTATCTCTGGTTTCTTTACCAACCTCATAAGGATGGAAAGCTGAGTAAACTTTGGCAGAGAGAAAGTCACACAAATGTTCACATTTTGGCAGGGCCAGGGTTGAACTGAGAACCTTTTGGTTGGAAAGCAGAGATCTTACCAACTGTGCCAACCTCCTTATATATCTTAACACCTAAGGAACCAAACTAACCATAAGGTCCCAGGTTCAATTCCAAGCAAAGCCAAAATTGGACCATTTGCAGGCGCTTATGCAGGGGGGGGGTGCATCGGGTGCACGTGCACCCCCCACCTGATAAAAAGGTCCGCTCAGTTAGATCAGGTACGGCAAGAACAATCAAAAAGGGATGAACTAAAAGAAAGAAAGTGGACAGCCGTTCAGGTCGGGACTACAAATTGTATAGTAGATATTTTTCGACTTTTTCATGTTATCTTATCCATATTGTTGTTAAAAAAACAAAGCAGTCTAAGAAAACAGCAGACCTTATAAAGAAAAGCTCACAATGCCGGATTACATATTGTTGTTACACATATCAGATTTGTTTAGATTTTAAGGACTGATAACCTAAGGTCCGCTCAAACTTAAAGTGCACCCCCCCCCCACAGGAAAAGCTGCATACGTGCCTGATTTGTGTAACCTTTTTTTCTGAGAAAAGTTTACTATTACTTTCCATTTTTTTCTACGAGGCCGGTAAACAAGTATCATCTCTAAGGATTAGTTTCCCATCCAGGGGGAATCAAAGAATCTCATCCTTTTAACACTAGATAACTGCCAAGCCACTAGGTTTGTGAAAAGATTTCAGGGCTCCAAAATAATGGCAGATCAATAGACAATGTCCATTCAGAAAAGCGACTTGACCAGACAAAACTTTTCATTGCTGGTCATCTTGAGTGGTCAAATCACACAATTATCAGGATCATTACTTAATTATGGCCTCTATTAATACACTGTGATATCATCAAATGAATAATTTTTTTAAGGATGCCTTCTCTTATTCTGTCAAAACAGATGCTATTTAACCAAATAGTGAAATTCAACACCACTGCTTTTATTCTTTGTTGACAAAAACACAATAAACAGGAGCTTGGGAGCTTTTTTTTGCATATGTAATTATATTTTTTCTTTTATTTTGTCCTTTTAAAAATAATCAATGTTTTTCTTGAAATTTTGATAGATAAGAAATGACGCATGTCCAAGCTTAATTTTAGTCGGTGAGACAAGATGACTATCAACTTTCCAAAAAGACTTTAAAAATATGTCACTGACCCATATAACAGCCATTTAGAAGGACTAAAGGGGGTTGCAAAGCCATAAAGCCATCTGTTTGTTTTTTAGTTTCTGGAATCTTAATTCTTCTAATTCTAAGACCCAAAAGAACAAGTGGGAATGAAAATGCTGATTTTTTTATAATTGCTGTATAAAATATTTAAAATTAATTTCATTACTTAAGAACTGGAAAACAATTAAAGTAATTTAAAAGTTGTTTTGCGTCTTCAAATGCAAATTTTGAGAGATTATTGAATTGTTTACTAATATAGTCTAGTTTCATTGATTATATAATAGCCTAGAACTTCGGATACTTAAAACCATTTTGTCATTTTCATAAACTTGAAAATACTTGATGTTCTTCCTGATGAATCTGGCAAAGTTGCCTTTTTGTTACAATTTTGACAAGTAAAAATTATCTAATCTTATCACAAGACAAAACGTGTCGAAACTTATCCAGTATCACCTGTCCTTTCCTTCCTTGGAAAATTGATAAAAAAATACAAATATTTCAAAATGCAGGTTTCTTCTTTTTTACTTCTGCTCTATTAAGTAGTACGCTCAAGTAAATCTAGTAATCATGAACAATTCAACACAAACAATAAGTTAATGCATGGCTCTAATGAAAATCATTCTGAGAACGTCGACCCCCGAACAAATCAGATACTATTTCTATAGAATTCTTAATCATAATTGAATTATGCCCAAAAAATAAACCAACCTTTACATCATCGCGAGTCATTCTCGTTCCCCTTTTTCCAACAAAGATATCATCGATATCGACAAGCAGCCATCTATCTAATGGTCGTGCAAGAATCCCCCTTGAAAGAGAGCTCAGTGCGTCAAGAAATAATAGTTTGTGAAGCCACAACTGAAACGTACTCCCGAAATACACGCGATGAATTCCATCAAGCAATCCGCGATCATATACCACGGTAGCAAGTTTTCTTACACTTGTAATAGTATTATCTCGTTGTTTTTGCCCTACTTGAGTTTTTGAAACCTTTGCTTGCGAGGCAAACTCCACAGTTTCGTAAGCGCTGTGATTAGAAACAAACACGCTCCATTTTTGTCCGGGTAGCGTGCCTTCAAGTACCCCTCCAGACTTTGCTAGCCTCAATAAGCTAGAAGAAGGATTTAACTCGACGTTTTCTAAACTATTTACACCAAGTTGAATGCGAAGATGAAAAAAATTTAAGTCAACTACTGCGCGTTGTTCGTGCTCTGTAAAAAGAATAATTCCGATACCATAATGTTTGCAATACTCGTGGAGTTGATCTCGTTTCTCGTTGTCCATTTCTAAATAAAACACAACCCTTTCAAATACCACCACTGAAAACTTTCCCACATCGTTTTCGCTAAAGTGTTGAATTGAATAAAGATCTTTAAAATAAACCAACTGATATTCAAACCTGTTGGCTTCAAGAACCGATGTCATTGACTTGTGAAAATTAACCGACGCACGAGCGCTTATGAGGAGTACTTTAGCATTGGCCTTCTTAGTTCTCCCTTCATCAAGAAACTCTCCCGCAACATTAAATTTCTTTTCATTCTCTCCGAGAGACGTTTGCTGTGCTACAAAGTCCATTCGAGGGGAAGGAGATAAAAGAATTTTTAGCACACGGCGTTTCTTTCCAACTAAGTTGTTTGAGGTATGGTGAATTAAAATCCAACATGAAAGCAGCGTGATTACGGCAACACTAACCACAAAAGTTCGCATCAACATACCAATATGTATTCTGCAGATTTTCATTGTGCTATAGCAAAGCAAATAGACCTACAAGCTCCATCGAAGAAATATATTTTTCTGATGAATGAAATTGTGATCATTTCTGGGTCATTCAATTATGCACCCCTCTCCACTTTCTGTTGTGGGCCAAGCTAAATAATTCACGCATGAAGGAGTACAACAGGAAACAATGGAATGGTACAAAAGTTACTAAGGGGGAGGTAGCAAGGAAGTAACTGATAAGTTATGTAAGCCTTTGACACAAAAGTTTTTCGTCTTAAAAAAGGGGAAAATAAAAATTGTTTTGAAACGTTTTAGGCCAACAGAAAGTAAAAATAGCCGCAAATTTGAGTATATAAAACTATCAGGCCTCAGTCATTATATTATGAGGAAGGAAGAAAGGAAAGAGGGAAAAATGAAAAAAAAGAAAGAAAAAGAAAGAAAGAAGGAAAAATTAAAGTTGTGAATCTGCAAAAACTCAAAAAAATCTATATAATTGTAGATTTTGTGAGGTTTTGCTTATTGGTTCAAACAATCCTGCTATAAACAAAAGTGCAAGCAAACCCGATATTATTCCTTATAACGGAACCTCCCACAGAAAAAAGACCTCTTAACCCGTTAAGCCCCAAACACGACAAATGGCGTGTTGGCAAATTCTCCCAACTGAGTTCCATACTTTCTATATAAGCAGTTTGGGAGAATTCGGCTTTTCAACTTCCACAGCTAATTCCACTTGATCAATTCCAAGTTTCTCATTACCAATTGTACTAATTTGTTTGAGTTATGTAAGGAGAAGTTAGACGTTGATAAATTGCCTGGGGCTGAAAGGGTTAATTCGCCCCATGTAAAAGAATCCACAGATTTTCTGGATTCCGGATTCTGACCCTCTGGATTCCAACCCCCTGGATTCTAGATTTTGACCCCCTGGGTTCCAGAATCCGACCCTCTGGATTCCGGATTCCACTCTTTTGTATTCCAGATTCCAAAATAAGCCTAAAGCACTGGATTCTGGATTCTGAGCACTTTGGATTCTGGATTCTACAATTGTGGATTCCGGATTCCAACAATTAAATTTTGCTGGATTCTGGATTCTGTTACATGGGGCAATCTTAATAACTTTCAGTCAGAAACATTTGGTTTCATTTTATTTTCTTACTTAACCCACAAAAGTTTATTGATCCCTTCAGTGAACTTGTGTTGGAATACAATACTTAGACAACTGCTTTTATAAATTTAACCATTTAACCAGATTTAAAAACCGAAGAATGTTAATTATTACATAAGTTCCAAATATTAGTTTTTAATGATGTCTGATGGCTGGCAGGTCATCATTTCTTTGCAATTCAAGGTGCACATTTTTATTTAACGTCAAGTAACTTGAAAAGCCTAAAATATTGTTCTTTGCCTCTACATGATGTTAGTGAAGAGAAAAAACTAAAAAAAATATTTGATGGTAAGAAAATATTATAAATTTTTGTAGTAAAACATTCACTGTGTCCACAGAACTTTTTCAAAAAAGTTTTTCATGGTGTGTTTGAATTAGTAAAATGTTAAGTAAGCAGATCATCAGTTTGGTATATTCCATTGTGCAGCTATTGTTTGCTCAGCAATTACAACTGCTGTTTTTGGACACTCAAAATGCTGTGACGGAATGTCTCTTCTGCCCAACAGTAGCATTTTATGATCCCTTTTATTGGCTCATGAACTCGGAGGACTTGCAGGTACAGCTGGTGGAACTGCCACAGATTGACTCTCACTAAACTTGCGCAGTTTGAAATTAGCAAGTAGTTTCAAATCACAGTTCCATTCCCTGTAGAAAGTAATATATAGAATGCAAATATTGGTAGCACATTTACATCACACAAGGGCTTTCATTAACATGCCTGGAAATTTCAGAAATTGTTGGAAACCAGTTTTCGGTTCTGTAAATTTTGATCATGGGAACCTATTTTTTTTTATAAAGGAGACTATAAAAAGTAGGGTTGGAATTTTATATTCACAAACAACAACAACACAAAACAACAATTTTTAGCCATTAGTATATGTAAATACAAATTTATACGACTGACTCTGTTCTTATTGCCATCGGAAACCATTATATTTTTTCGGTTCCGTAATTTTGCCAGCACGGAATTGACACATACCCGGTGACAATCGTTTCTGTGAAATATCCTGGCCTGATTAAGGGTTTTATCAGGAGGGCATTGGGCTATGACAGTTGGGCAGGGAATAAGCAAGACATGAGACAATAGCAGCACTAGGGCTTACATAATATATGTTCTCTAAAATGTTGAAGGCAGCCAATAATGCAAGCAAAGTTGTTTTCACAGCTGGTTAATATGCCAGGTGCCTGTCTTTAATGAAATCCCGAACACATAGTTTGAAGAATGATACTTCAAACATAATAGAAACTGTCACAGGTTGATTCATGAAGATTGAACAAATCATAATTGTGACCTCAATTACAGAATTATCATACCCGATAATTGATTTGGTAACCATGTTTGCTTACTATTTTTTGATCTATCAGCTAATGATTCACATCTAGTATGAAAATGTCATACTTACTTAAAAAGCGCAAAATTCTTCACTGATGTGAGATCAGGAATTTCTGGAAGTCAGAAGCAATATTTTAGTAAAAAAACTAGAACTTTTTGCAGCATTTTAAAAAGACTACCTGATTTGACTGGTCAAGACTAAATGTACCATTACCTAATCCACATGTGCTGTATAAATCTCTTTCTCTCTCAATGACCGTCTTCAATGCAAGTTCTCTTGATGCGTGTTTTCTTCCTTGTCTTCCCTTTATGCTATTCATTTTTTCAATTTCTTGCAACTCATCATCAAAACGATGAAGATATCTTTTTAAAGGAAAAAATAAAGTTATTACTAATAAATAATACAAATAATAATTGCTAATTTTTAACCTCAGTCAATGGTAGCCAGTGTCTGAATTACTGAGGTTTTACAAAACTTACAGAGTTAGCTAGCTAAATCCCTTTACCAATATATGATTTATGATATTAGTGTTTATTTCTGGTTACTGTGAGATTTTAACTCCCGGTTGATGGTGAACTGGTTTACTGTAGCTTATTAGTTATCCACAGGCATTCAAGTCATAGACCTTTGCCTTCCAACCACAAGGTCCAAGTTTGATTCCTCGGCTCTGCTGAAATTTGAACATTTGCAAGACCTTCTTTACCGCCAAAGCTAACTCAACTTTCCATCCTTACAAGGTTGGTAAATGAATACTAGCTTTGGCTGGTAGCTAACTTGCAATGGATTAGAAAATGTCCCTTCCAGGGTCAGTGTGTTCTTAAGGCCGGTACACTGGTAAATTGTACCGATGTTCCCCGACGGCCGTACCGGTTTTCCCCAACTCGAAAGTTCAAAATAATTCTGGGGATGTCCCCAGACCTCTCTAGA
>JAOEHV020070870.1:0-16425 GCA_025447995.2 Isaurus tuberculatus
AGTCAATATTTTGGTACAACATGCTTCATGAACAGGTTTCAATGTCTAAACCAGCTCCTCCACCAGTTTTATGCTAGTTGGCATGGACCGTAACTTGTGACTAAGTAAGAGTTGCAATTAGATTAAATAGAGTAGATGTCAGTTCCTTGTGATAAAAAAAACTTTTGAGAGATTATTGTTTAACTACCGTATTTTCCCGCGTATAGGCCGCAACCCTAATTTCGGTCCTATTTTTCTGGAAAAAAAGTGCGGCCTATCCGCAGACTGTAAATACGGTAATTATTGTGTTAATTAAGCATATCTGTCACTTTTGTCTCATTATACAGGCAGTGCTTCTCGATGAGTGAATGTTTGAGTGAGTCAAGAATTCTGTTTGCATGGGGCAGAAATGCACCAGGAAGAGATCTTCCCAAAGGTGTGTTCTTCCCAGGGTTTGTGCTTGATACATAGGGAATTACGGATTAATAGTTATTCAGTTGTTTTGGGTTCTTATAAAATGTTCTTGATCGTTTAAGAATCTTATATAGTGTGATATAGTTCTTTGTGCACTATAGTAAATTGTTAGACCCCCAAGAACAATACTGTTAGTTATTTTGTATGCAATCTTATTGTTCTTTTAATTGTTATACCATGATATCAAACTCATGTTTTCGAGATTTTTAAAAATTTAGCCTACAGTTTTAGTCTATTTAGCATTCTTACCCAAGAAGCAACAGCAGCAACTGTATTTTTCAACCCATTGAGGTTTTAATCCATAGATGTTGAATTTAGTAAAGAAACCTATTATTTAAATCGAGCAGTCACACAAGTGTTGCAGAAGATATTGTATGCAACCAAGTTTACAAAAATTTAAGAATAAAATGGCTTGTAAGAATTGATAGCAGATGAGGAGCAGCTAAAACCTGTTGTACATTTAGATATAACAAAGTTAGCCAGTGAATGATTACTTGATGAATAGATTTTGAAGGTCAGTTCATCATAAATATCTATTCCCTCACTTTTTATTGTTTTAGATTTTAAGTAAAAACCATCCAATCTTAATGCTATTATTGTAATTGTTTGTTTTCAATTGGCAGATGTTGGATTTAAAGTTAGTGGCAAAACAAATCTAAACTACCTGGTGCTACAAGTTCATTATGCAAATGTCAAAAATTTGGCTGGTAAGATGCTGGGATGGTGTTAGTTTTTTACTGAAACTTATTAGAGACTATTATACTAATGTTTATAGAATGACGATAGCTTCTGAATAAAACTTTTACAATTTTTGTGAAGGTTTATGGGAATTAGTTATTTTTAAAAGGGGAAGGTCTTGGCGAAACACCAGTTCAAGTTATATTTTTATTTGGTAGGCAAACTAAGCTAAGCTAAGCTACGCTAAATCCTTATACAAACCTTGTGGCTCATTTTGTTCATGCTTATCATTGGTTTCTTTGGTGTTAAGAAGATATTACGTGTCTTTGGCTCCCCTAGAGAAGATACTAATTTATTGCAGGTTAGCTCTGACCTCATAACGATATAAAGCATGAGTCACAGATTAAACCTGTGAAAGGAATCACGCTGGTAGATGTCTAGAGGAGGAACGAGCACCTGTTAGTTGTCTGGAGGAAGAAAGTGTCACATTCATTAGGTGTCTAAAGGAGGAAAGTGTCATGCTGTTCATTTTTCTAGAGGAGGAAGGAGCACCTGTTGTCTGGAGGAAGGAGATGTCACATTCATTAGGTGTCTAAAGGAGGAAGGTGTAGTGCTGTTCATTTTTCTAGAGGAGGAAGGAGCTCCCGTTGTCTGGAGGAAGGAGATGTCACATTCATTAGGTGTCTAAAGGAGGAAGGTGTCATGCTGTTCATTTTTCTAGAGGAGGAAGGAGCACATTGTTTAGTTGTCTTGAGGAGGAAGGAGTAACATTATTTACTTGCCTAGAGGACAAGGATTGTAACACTGGCTAGTTTGCTAGAGAAGCAAGGACTATTAAGCTGATCAAAATTAATGTCTTGTCGCCTGTTCAACCCGTGATAGGAATCACGATGGTCAGGTTATGGTATGGTATGGTATGGTCATCTGAAACCCTTGGACAGTGTTCTCAGATGTAACAGGCTACGATGATTTGGGCATGTGAAACGATCTAACTCGTGGATCAACAAGTGCACCTCTCTGGAAGTACAGGGGTCAAGGAGCCGTAGACGACCAAGGAAGACTTGGAAGGAGTTAATCGATGATGACCTGGAGAGACTGAATTTGACAGAAGATATGGCAGAAGACCGTGTAAAGTGGAGACCTTTGCTGAAAGCTGAAAGTCACACACATTTGACGTGTCCGATGACTATAAATGGATAGTAGTAGGTACCTATAGGATGAAGAGTCTTTCTGTTCAGTTGTCTAATGGAGGAAGGAGTGCTGCAATGGTCAGTTACCTAGTGGAGGAAGATGTCACTCTGGTCAGTTATCTAAAGGAGGATGGAGCTATGCTTCTAAAGTGTCTAGGGGGAAAGATGTCAAGCTGGTCTGTTGTCTCTAGGAGGGATCATGCTGGTCATGTGAATAGAGGAGGAAGGAGTTATGCTGGTCAGTTGTCTAGTGGAGGCAAAGTCACGGTGTTCGGTGTTCAGTTTTCTGAGGAAGGTGTCACACTTATCAGTTGTGTAAAGAAGGAACGAATGCGCTGGTCAGTTTTCTAGAGGAGGAAGGAGTTCTGCTGGTCAGTTGTGTAGAATTGAAGATAGTCACCCTGGTTAGTTTTCTAGAGGAGGAAGGGGTCATGGTTGCCATTTTTCAGGAGGTTGAAGGATTAACGCGTGTCAGTTTTACGGAGATCAAGGAGTAAAGTTAACTAGAGAAACTAGGAGTAAGGATTTTTGGAGTGTTTTTCCCATTCCTTTCAAATTGCTACCATCTCTGTACCATCTTTTTTCACCACATTTACTCGATGGGTTCCATACCAGAGTCTGTTTGGCGATGTTCTTTTTCGTTGTTTTTGCAGCAACAGTTTTAAGTTACTGTAACTTAGTGTATTTGAATTGATTAAATCCCTTAGCCTTAACCACATCTGTTTTTGCCATGAATCTTGATAATGTAGGGAAACCTCCAGACCATTCGGGCTTCATCTTACACACGACTACCACAAGGTATGGACGCCATTTAGCAGTTTTACAAAGCCTGTAAATTCTCCTCCATTCGTTGTGAGACTCTACGTGCTTTCTGGAATATATATAATAATCATTTATTTTTATTTTTTGGGTAAGGCAGATTAAAATGACGCTTAAAGTTGAAGAACTTTGAGGATTTAATGGAAAAGGGAAAGTTTTGAAAACTTGTAAGGTTTCCTGAAATGTGTTAAAAACTTTGTGAAATATTAGAAACACTCGTATTTTACGTGGTTTAATTGAACCTAGATAAAAATGTAAGACCATCGCAGTAATTGTACGAATCAGACGTTTTGACAGTTGGCCCTTGTTTGAGGAATTTTTTTTAGCCCATAGAGTCATGTTCAAACGTTTTAAAATTTATTTGATAGTTCTACGAAATTTTGATATGTTGTTAAAAAACAATCGTTTTTCTAAGGCTGTCACCAAGAAAAGGTAACAGTAATCTTGCATGGTTGGTTTGTAGGCAGAAATTCACAGCAGGAATTTATTTAATGTGGGGATCTAGGGCAAATATCCACAAAGAAACAAAGGGTAAGTGATAATTTGTGCTTTAAGTCTCTGAATCTTTGAACTAGATGTTGAATGCAAAGCAATAAGAACAACTCTCAAACATCTTGCAAAGCCCCACATTTCAGAACTTAAACGAGCTGAAAGTTTGGGAATTTTGCCAACAGAAGCGAAGTAAAACGTAATTTAATCAGCCCATCAATGAAAGTAAGAACTGTTGGAAGCTGACGTTTTGAGCGTTGAGGAAAGGCTCGCGGTCGAAACGTCTGTTTCCCACTCTACTGACAGCAATGATTAAAGTACATATGAAATAAAAACTTTTTTTGCGTAAATGGCTAGTTTGAAACACCTTAAGCGAAATGCGTTATGAAAGTTAGGTAGAGGCTTAAAGTCCGTTTTTTTACCCCTCAAAGTTGCTAAAAAGCCCTAAAGGATGTTTCTGGAGACTGGTGACGAATTGGGATCTGATGACGTAGCCAGTGGTGCCAAAGTGGCGTTGTTTTGTCTCTTTCTTCATTTTCTTGGAACTTGCAATCATTTCAGTGAAAGAATGTCAGACAATTTGGCCTCTAGCTGAGAAATAAGTTTCATCGCCCGTTTGTTTCTTCTTGTTTCTTATAATAGCAAAACGTTTGGAACCACTAACTACGTCATATGCGGTGAATAAAGAGCTTTTGGCCGAGCAAAAATGGAGACACAGCAAAGCACAGATTTTGATTTCTTAACCTTTGAACACATGAAAGAGTTTTCTGTCGTTTAAAATCAGATATTTTGGATAATAAGAACATATGCAAACAATTTTTGCAAAAAAAAATTTCATTTTATATGCACTTAAACATTCCAACCTATATTTTGACGCACTTCCATAGTGTTTTTTTAAACATTCAACAAGTGAAGTGAAGGAAGCCTTGTGCAGCTTGCAATTGAGGCATCATTATTCTTACCCTTGCTGACATTTTATTTTTACAGGAGAACATGTCAACATTGCTTGTACGTATCATGAGAACAAACCACTATATGGATTTGCTTTCAGGACACACACTCACACATTAGGTAACTCCAGTAGATAAGCGAATTATTTAGGTAACTCAAAATGGAAATCTTTATGAACATCGCTTACGACCTTTTGTGCCTGAAGACGTTGCTTTAACAAAAGGCTAACGCATGAAATATCGGCTCCATTGACAGTTTACCACGATTTCGTACGCGTTATGTCTTAATTATACATGGTAGCTTACTCGACAACGCTATGCAATAATTTTTAAAAAAATTCCAGGAGTGTACTATCAGATTAACAAGATGGTAAAATATGATGTTTTAACCCTTTAAGCATGAGGGTTGCTCAGATTGTCCTGGATGACTTTAAACTCTTGCATAGCTTACATTATTTTATCATTACAGTGTATTCTAGTTAAATTTTTAGCATGATCGAAAATTCTATGAAAAAAAAGCAAAATTGAGTCGTGCTAAAAGATGATCTTGCGAGTGGCTAAACGTTAGTTTTCCAGCAGCGATCAAATGTAGTTGTTATATAAAAGTACCCCAGTTCTTATCAACTTTCATCCTGTTGTGCTCGTTTCAGGTTTAGTCAACACTTGTAGGTAAAAGTTGCATCTCTCCACGCCTATACTATATCCTACATACATTCTCCATATCTTAACTAGCTGTTTTAAAGTAGTTCAAAGACTCATGGCAACTTCCCTAATCATTTGTAGGACGAGTGGTTACAGGATACAGGGTGCGTAATGGACAATGGAAGCTTTTAGGCAAAGGAAATCCTCAGGCGCCTCAGGTATCGTATGTTAATGTATCGTGATAAATTGAGTACTAATGATAGTTGATTTGAGTAAAGTGTAAATTGGTCTGACTGAGGGCGCCTGAAACTTAAGCTACTTACAGTACACTACTTATTGCGATGACCAAACATTTCAACCTAGAATTGTTTAAATCAAGTTTATCTAAAAGTATTGTTCTGGCGATGGTCTAACGCTCTAGAGGCAGCTTCTTACACTGCTAATGGTGATGATCAAACATTTCAACCTAGAATTGTTTAAGTCAAGTTTATCTAAAAGTATTGTTATGGCGATGGTCAAACGCTCGAGAGGCAGCTTCTTACAATATCTTATGGTGATGACCAAACATTTCAACCTAGAATTGTTTAAATCAAATTCATCTAAAAGTATTGTTCTGGCGATTGTCAAACGCTCGAGAGGTGGCTTCGTACACTACTTATGATCAAACATTTCAACCAAGAATTGTTTAAATCAAGTTTATCTAAAAGTATTGTTTTGGCGATTGTCAAACGCTCGAGAGGTGGCTTCGTACACTACTTATGGCTGATGATCAAAGTGTATCAACCTACAGTTGTTTATATCACGTAGGGTGGTCTGAGATTTCAAAATCAAAGAAGGAAGCATGCATTGCAATTTACTTGATTAAGAAGTAATTTGTACATGAAGTAAAACACACATGCATGCTGTTTTTAAATAAGTGAAACCACTAATTGGGCACTGAGGTCAAGTAGGTAGCTGGCATTATCCCGTATATCTAATAACAGATAAATAATGGTGAACCTGAACTGATTTAGCAACCGCGGACAACTCTTTCGTTGCATTAAAATGCCTGACGGTTAGCAGTTTTGGCCTTATTAGGCCGTGCCAACACAACATTGCTAGCAAACAGGCTCGAGATTTCAACAAGTAAAGCACTGAGTACAATTTAAAAAGTGACGCCTTTTGGGATTTAACACGAAAGTTAATTACAAGCATAGATATGTGCTGGTGCTGAAACGAAGTTCTTGGAGCTGCTTACTGTCTATGGCCACAAGCACTTGGGCTCAATATTATTGATGGTAGATAAAAGGGGCAATGCGCATCACCCTCTCCCATTTTTAGTGCCATAAAGTGTCAAGCACTTGCAAGTGATTGCTCTCCAAGCGTGTAATCTGAATCATCATTCCAGCCACATCTCAAAGTATGACGTTTTTACTGTTTCTTATTATTTCATGCGGGAACCTGAGCCAGTTTGTTTGGTATATCGTATAGTGATTGTACCTTTGAAGGCTGATACAGCTTTTCAGGACTACTAACATCCAGACTCACTATTATTACTCGGGCTACCTGTGGTAGGCCGAGCCTATGTCTGCGTATCCTATCTATCGACGTATCGACAAACGTGTAAGCCTGCGTTACTATAGCTACTTGAGTCGGTCAGCGGTGCGACGATACCACGATTGTATTGCAGTTTAGTTAAAAACAGAGTTACATGCAAATGTTCCAAGACTGAAAACAACAGAACAAGGCCCGTTTAAGTCCGCATGCACATACACAGCTAGAAACACTCAAGTATTTTATAGCACTTCAAAATTTCATTTCGAACTATGACAAAACACGCATTGTAGATCGTATACATTTCTGATGTTCAAAGCTTAAGGGTAGCCCGAGTAAACGCATTTACAGGCGTCTAGTTTATGATGGATTTAAGCGGTTATGCCCCCTATCAACGAGGCCTTAATGTCCATTTTATAAATAAATAAATACTTCATTTAAGGTCCTTACGCGCAGGGAGTGGTTTCCCAATCTCCCTAGCCAAAGGCTAATGTTTAAGCGGTTGACGGCACAGATTTTAGCGTGAAAGTCAGTTCTATGGAGGGAGGAAAACTGGAGATCCCGGAGAAAAACCCTCGGAGTCAGATTGACATTGACAAATCTCAGCCCAAATGCGAACTCCAGGATTTGTACTCGAATCCGTAGTGATGGGAGGCGTGTGTGATAATCACTAGGCCAACTTGACTCCGTTTTAGTGGATGAAGGTATGAAGTACCCACGTACTTTCTATGCTTGTGGTTATCATACCAACCACGTTCCCACAAGTTTAACTCTTGTAATTCGTACATAGTCTGAAACTTTCACAGATTTAGTATGAGGTGCTTTCTTGCTGAACGTTTGTACTAAATGGTATATTCCCTTCTGTTTTCAGGCTTTTTACCCAATGAAAGAGGTCACGCAGATAAGAAAGGGAGATATTCTGGTAAGTGAGTAAGAATATGACGATCGATATCATTTTCCTTTCAATAGGAAGAAATTTATATAGAATTTCTGTGACTGGCGTTAGCAGTATTCACCTTTTCATCCTATAAAAGTGTCTAAAGTAATTTGATATTAAGAGCTTCATATCATACATGTTTATTATTGACGAACTTCTGTTTAGCCTTTTTGCCTCATCGCTTGAACGTATAAACCAATGTTTCTTACCAAGTTTCCGAACTAAGGTTGCTCCTTGAACATTTGCATACAACTTTACGTTGCGAGTTGACGAAGAGAGATAACATTTTAGTATAAAAATTGGGTCTATAACTGCAGTTTTTGAGAAGATGTTGGAGAAAGACACTTTCTTTGTAAAAAATGATTACAAAACAGCAACAGTGTTTAACATATCGGGTTTATATTATGAGAGGAACCTTATTTGGAAACCAAATTTATAGTTCAAAATTTTTGTTCTTGTCACCCAATTAGAAACTGAGGCAGGTATGGTAAGCCTTTAATAGTTTGTTATTAATTGAATTCCTTACCCCCGAGAAGACTCAGAAAACGTTATCATCATGTATTGGCTACCTTCCACAGGCAGGTCGATGTACGTACGATACCGTGGGACATCACGTTCATAAAACTGTTCACATGGGGTAAGCAAATATACAAAGTAAAGTAAAAGTAGAGTGATAAATTTATATTGCGCGCCTTTTCCATAAGCTTAAAGGCGCATTACAATAATCAGTTTACTCCCAGCGGACCGAAAGTATATATAGGCGCCGCTTTAATGCGGTCCATGTATGCTGGTACTCATTTACCTACCTTGGAAGGATGGAAAGCTGAGTGAGCTTTAGCGGGAAAGAAGGTTAACCAAATGTTCAACCCTCGACCAGGCCAGGGATTGAACCCGGGACCTTAGGGTTGGAAGGCAGAGATCTTACCACTGCGCCAACCCCTCCACTCTAAAAATACTTACTAATGACACGAGGTTGTTACAATTTCTGGAAAACATAAAAAGTCTTAGGAAAATGAAAACTCCGAAGCTAGGTCTAGAAAAGCAGAAAAGCGTTGTTATTCTGTCAATGTCCATGAAAATAAATTTTTTCATGAACAACAAATACGTTATTATCTCTATAAGTTAAATTTTCATGTTTTCATTTTTAAGGTCTCAAAAGAATTACGAAAAGATTGCAAAAGTTTATTATAAACGCGACAAACTTGGCGGGTTTTGTTTGTAATCTTAGTTTGTTCTTGCTTTTCAACTTACCAAGAGATTAGGTAAATATATCTTCATCTATATCTTTATATCTCTTTCTATTTCTAGATCTTTTTCGAAGGGTAGTGACCCATGAAGCCGGCACAGATCTCCGGTTTCTGTAGTGTTAAGGGGTCGAGAGGCTTTGAGTCCCTCTGAAAGGGACTGTGTTCCATCGTAGGTTTGCTTCCAGTAGGAGCTGATATTCGTTTTACCAGCCTTGTAAGGATGGAAAACTGAGTCAGATTTGGTGAAAAAGAAGGTCCTTCAAATGTTCAAATTTTGACAGAGCTGAGGATCCAACCCGGGACCTTGTGGCTGGGAGATACAACAACTACATCAACCACGCCACCTTACTACCTTAACAACATTTAAGTATGATGATACTCTTTCACATTTTAGATAACGCCTTCCGGAAAAAGATATACATAGATATTTTCTTCAGAAATGTTTACTAAGTGTGTGTTTGTTTTTTTTTTTCATGCAGAGGGACTGCTACAGACGAGATGTGCAATTTTTATCTTATGTACTACAAGAAAAGCTCAGATGCAATTGATAATGTTATGGACTGTGGCATGCAACCCAGCGACAGAATTATCCAACAGTTCCCCGAGGGCTCAGATACCGCATTACCGAGGGGTGTTAGTTATCAGTCGGAAGAAGTTACTAGAATTGATTTGAACAAGAAACCTAAGCAAAGCTTATCTGAGATGAATGTTAAGTCGACCACGGACCCCATAGCAACTGCGTGGTTGACATCCAAAGGTAAAGTAAAAGAGTTTTGCTTCTTGGACTTGTGGCTGTATTTACGTTATAATCACTAGCATGGATAATATACTACTTGGTGCTGGGTGTTACTGCTCCACCATGTACAATAGTAAATTCTAATTCTTTTAGCTGCCGTTGAAGGCTTGGCCGCCATCTTTGTTGAGATTCAAGCGCACGAAATGAGGGGGGACTGGGGAGAAGGGAAGATAAGAAAGCACCTCTAAAGAGATTTCTACTTCGCTTAGACTAAGTAAAATTGTATTGGCTGAAAACTGCTGTGGTGTTTCATAGAACAAAACAGTTTTCCTTTAAAATGTGCAATAACCGTTAAGTGCGGTCATTACGCGTTAAGCCTCTACGCTCACTTTTGAAAAATCTTTTAAACTCGCAAAGATGAAATTCGTGTTTTCACCAGCCCTTCGATTCCCATACTTGCAGTGCTGAGAATATTAGAGTAACACAACATTAATCGGTTTCAGTTGCTTTAACCAGGGACTAATGCTCAAAACGTCTATACTACTTACGGCGATGATCATAACATTTCAGCCCAAAGTTTTTTGATTACTTCGGTGTTTTTTTTTTTCATTAACACAATATTTAATAGTTTTTCTGTGGATCTTGACAACAGGAAACAGTGATAATGATCTTTTCCCGCCTTCTACAAAAATGACACCAATCACGAATGGCGAACCGACAGCTCACCATTCAGGGCAGGAAAAGCTACTTATGGTCAGCGATTGGCCAAGACTACGTGATAGTGTACAGCTGGGACAAGTTTCTGGTGTGAGTGTGACATCATCAGGCGATGTCGTTATTTTCCATCGTGCAACTCGTGAATGGAACTCGAGGTATTTCAAGACTGTTTATGTGTTTTTTTAAAGAAATATATTACATTATATTATTTTATTTGTATTGTACTATATTATATTGTATTGTAATATATTATACGCTATTGCACTGTACTATTTTCCCTGAAGCAGCTGCTTTGTTTCTATAATAATTGTAGGTCGTTTGACGCAAAGCATCAATTTAGACATGCCGGTATACTTGGACCAATTAAAGAAAACACAATACTACTGCTATCACAAAACACTGGTGACGTATTGTGGCAGGGTGGAGATTATTTGTAAGTTTTTTTCATATTATATGGTTTTCAATCAAAGTTGTTTTTGAGTTTCAAGCATTAAAAAAATATATATATATATATTTCTTTATTGTGAATCAGACGTCCTGTAAACTTCTTATTATTCCTAATAGAGTTTTTGTTCAATAATCATTCGTTATAAATGAGTAAATAGCTCATTTTTGACTACACCACGAGTATTTTTCAAACTATCTAAAAAATCTACAAACCCCTGCATATTATTTAGAGTCAAAGTGTTTCACTCGGTGTAAACAATAACTAACTTTTTTCTGTTGCAGCTTTTACCTGCCTCATGGTCTGACAGTTGATCATAAGAACAATCTCTGGGTAACAGATGTCGCGATGCACCAGGTGATGTAATTTTCACCAATTTAATTTCACTTTTAAACCAAGGATATTCTTAAATTATTATTACTGATAAAAGTGTTCACAAACAGAAGATCGCAATCATCAATCTATCTATTTACCTATTTGTTCGATGAATCACCGACGAGAAATCCATTCAGTGCTCAAAGCGGGATTTGGACCCAAATTACCGAAATTCAAACCCAGTGCTTCGAACCACTGATTTACGCCCCGTCCAATAAAAGAAGATGTTTCAGTTCATTGATGCTTTTGTAATTCGGTTGTCTGTGATCGCTGTTCTAATTAAGGCTTTGATCTAAACTGTTAGGTGTTTAAATTTCTACCAAAGGACAGTGGGAAGGGATGGAAAAAGAATCCAGCGTTGACACTTGGTCAGCTGCTGCAGCCAGGAGCAGATGAGAAATCTTTCTGTCAACCAACTGACGTGGCAGTATCAAACAATGGAGAGTTCTTTGTCTCAGATGGGTATGAAACTTCCATTTTTCATTGATTATTGATGGTAGAAATAGCTTTAAGAATGATGGTGATCAAGATAATGACGACGACAATGATAATATAGATGATGTAGATGATAATGATGTAGAAGATGATGATGGTGTAGGTGATGATGATGTAGATGATGATGATGTAAATGGTGATGATGATGTAAATGATGATGTAGATGATGATGATGTAGATGATGATGATTATGATGATGATGTAGATAATGATGATTATGATGACTATGATGATGATGATGTAAATGGTGATGATGATGTAAATGATGATAATGATGATGATGTCGATGATGTCGATGATGATGATGTAAATGATGATGATATTGATGATGTAGATGATGATGATTATGATTATGATGATGATGATGTAAATGATGATAATTATGATGTTGATGATGTAGATGATGATGATTATGATGACTATGATGATGATGTAAATGGTGATGATGATGTAAATGATGATAATGATGTTGATGATGTCGATGATGATGATGTAAATGATGATGATATTGATGATGTAGATGATGATGATATAGATGATTATGTTGTAGATGATGATGATTATGATGATGATGATGATGATGTAAATGGTGATGATGATGTAGATGATGATGTAAATGATAATAATAATGATGACGACGATGATGATAATGATGTAGTTGATGATGATGATGTGAATGATGATGATGTGAATGATGATGATGATGATGTAGATAAAGATGGAGATGGTAATCACGTTGGTGTTATAATGATTGAGGTCATAAAGATTATGTTTATTGTGATAATGAAGATGATGGTTGTAAAGCTGATCATAATCATGATGATGGTGATAAAAAAATGACGTCGATGATGAACGTTCTGGTTACAGTTATGGTGATGATAATGATGACAAATGTAATTGTGAAGCTGTTCTTGACGAAAATGGTGATGATGGCGGTACTTGCAATGTCGTTAACGGAGAGGCCGTTGTTTTGTTATAGAATTTTCTTCAAGGTCCTTCTTGAGCGTTTAACCGTGGTAAGAAAATACTTGCAATAGAAATTCGTAGAAATGAGAGATTTCACAAACTCTATAACCATGTGTTGGGAACTTGCTCAAGAATGGCCGTCAACCAGCGTATAAAACAATTTTAATCTCTTGGTCATTTCACAATTTTTGTCCTGTTTTTAGTTACTGTAACAGCCGCATTATGAAGTATTCATCTGAAGGAGAGTTTCTAATTTCTTGGGGTACTCCGTCGAAGACAACTTTTGGTAAGATTTGTTTTTGCCCTTACAATTTATACTCCGCCAATACAAAGTCCGTATTCAAAAGTTAATTGCAAATGTGCAGCTAGAGGTCACGTAGTACAAAATACGCCAAACTGGATTGTAAAAGAATGTGTAAGGCTCCAGACAAAACACAAGAAACCTGAAAAGTGTGATTTTTCTTTGTTTTGTATTTCTCAGTTTAGACTCGTCATAAGCTTTTGCCTTCCAGTTTGGTGTGTTTTCTACCATGTGACCCCTAGTTGCAAAAAGCCTTTTACACGTCCATTTTAGTGGCTGTCAAGTATTTAGAAATAGCGCGTACACGGTCCCTATGCTTGTAGTTAGCTTTCAAGCTACATTCTACAAGCTTTACATTTCTGATTTATGCCTTTAATTGAATGAATAATGTGTATAATAATATATATTATAATGTATATAACCGTTGCCTGTACTGGTTAGCCTAGTTGGTAAGGTGTCAGTCTATTGAGGGGGAGGCTTGGGTTCGATTCCCGGCCAGACCGACACTCAGGGTCTTAAAATAATTAAGGAGAAAGTGCTGCCTTTGTTCCAAGATCTGCAAATGGTTGGACCTTCGTTTCGTCTCGGATAAGGACGTTAAACCGTAGGTCCAGTCTCCCAACACTCTACTGGGGGACTTAAAAGAACCCACACACTTATTGAAAAGAGCAGGGTAGTGATCCCGGTGTTGTGGTCTTTCTGTTTGACTGAGAGCATTTCTTAATGTTTGAAATATATGTGAGCTGCTGCAGCGGACAATCTAAGACCTCTACTCTGCTCTACCCCGTATTAATTAAGAATGTGAACCTGAAAAGCACTATGGGGAAAGGTCACAATAACATTGCCATTGACATTGACATATATATAACAATTATTCCACGGACGCGCTTTTAGTGCCAAGTATTACTAACTTTAAGTACCTATTAGCACGCATGTCCTAAAATAGGCAGGTATTTTTTATCTTCTGAGTTAAAACTGTACCAGCTTCGGCTGGGAGCTAACCTGCGATGGATTAGTGTCCCGTCCAGGGGGAGTCAAGGACCCTCGTCCGCTTTTAAAACGCTACAGAAACCGGAGATAAGCACCTGCTCCGATGGGCCACTAGGCTCGTTAAAGGATTTAGCTTAGTGTCAAAACTGTGTTGCCGTGTATATGCAAATATCATGTTTTAGTGGAATCCCATTTTTGAACCCATAAATGACACTTTGTAATGAATTTGGCGTTTTTCAAGTGTTTACTTTGGACGGCAAGAGACACATAGCATTTCAGATGGCGATTCTCAGATCGGTAGCTAATTTATTGAACCAAAAAAAGAAATAAACAATTTTACTTGATTTCTTTTTCTCAACATGTTCTCATATCAGCTGAGCAACGTAAGGTTTTTGTGAAGATATTACAATTTTTGCTCATGTTTAAGTTGAGAGGCAAGTGTGGCCTAGTGGTCGGGGCGCCGGACTTGAATGCGGTTGACCCGGGTTCAAGTCCCGCTCTGACCACTAGTTGGATTTGTCTTCGGGTAAATCCCAGAGTCAAGTCCACCACGCTTTGCAAATAGCCAACTGGTCGGCCTCCTGCCAGTTGGGATTCTTAGTGTGTTGTGTTTATGTTAATTAGTATATTTCACTGAAAAGCCCTCTTAGGGACGTGAAATAAATAAAGTAAGTTGGGATTCTTAGTGTGTTGTGTTTATGTTAATTAGTATATGTCACTGAAAAGCCCTCTTAGGGACGTGAAATAAATAAAGTAAGTTGGGATTCTTAGTGTGTTGTGTTTATGTTAATTAGTATATGTCACTGAAAAGCCCTCTTAGGGACGTGAAATAAATAAAGTAAGTTGGGATTCTTAGTGTGTTGTGTTTGTGTTAGTATATCTCACTGAAAAGCCCTCTTAGGGATGTGAAATAAATAAAGTAAGTTGGGATACTTAGTGTGTTGTGTTTGTGTTAGTATATCTCACTGAAAAGCCCTCTTAGGGATGTGAAATAAATAAAGTATGTATGTATGTATGTACGCCTCCTACCAGTTGGGATTCTTAGTGTGTTGTGTTTGTGTTAATTAGTATATTTCACTGAAAAGCCCTCTTAGGGACGTGAAATAAATAAAGTATGTATGTATGTTTTTGAGGTTAGTTTTTCTAAGTAAGTTTTTACGTCGAATAAATTAGGTAATCTGTTTCATTTGCTTAATAGGCATTGTTCCACCAGCCCCAGGTACATTCAAAATTCCTCACAGTCTTGCACTAGACGAGGCAAATCATCACCTTTACGTGGCTGACAGAGAGAACGGACGTATACAGTGCTTTGACTCCAGAATGGGAAATTTCCACAAAGAAATCTCGTTGCCGGAATTTGAGGGCAGAGTTTTTGCTATTGACTTCAGCAAAAAACATGGTAGGTTTGCGTAGACTACAGTAGAAGATAAGATGTTTGCGTCAGTGCCTCTTTGCCTCCCCTTCCCTCTTCTCCTTTCTTCTCCCTCCCCCCTGCTCACAATTGAGTTTTGTTTTTGGAATTAAATTGCAGCCAACGTGGTTCAGTAATTAAGGCTCCTCGCTTGCCTCTTTATCCTTGAGACTCTAACTCGAACTCGGAGTCAAATTCAGCGTTGGAGATTTGACTCTTGTTGTTTGCGTGTCGTGCTCGGATGTATCCTTTAATAGCAATTCTAAAATTTGAGGTTTCAAAACGCAGGAAAAATTATTTCAGAGAATTTTTGTTTTCAAGTGTTTAAGAGCCTTATCTTGTATTTGTTAATTTATTTTACCATAAGGTGCATTAAGAAAGATAACATCCTACTTTGTGTTACGTTTTAATATATATTGTGTGTAAAAACTTTAAGATGTATTTAACGTTGGTTTTGGTAAAAGTTTTCATAGGCTATCAATTTTGTTTCATATTTTTTGTACAATCTACAGATGGAATCTTACACGTAGTAAATGGTCCAGCGTTGGATTCCAGGCGAGTTGTGACAGTGCAAGGACTCACTGTTAGCCCTAAGGAAGGAAAACTGCTGGCTACTTGGCCTGCAAACTCAGACAAGGTTTGTAACAATACGTGATCAGTTTGATAAGTGCTTGTCTGGCAGTATTTAAATAAGTCTTTCCATTTTGGAGTTTGTGCGAGACAGAACTGAGAGTACCGTGAGTTAGCTCATTCGTGTTTTTATTGTGATTTTTTGAGACCTTTAAAATAAGTACTACCATAGTCTTTGACAGGGAGCTAACTTTTGAAAGATTAAGGTTCCACCAAGGGAGTCACTGTCAGACCCTCATCCATTTAACACTACAGAAATCGGGGATACGCCGCTGGTCCAGTGGACCACTAGTTTCGTAAATAGAGGATATTACACGGTGGCTTGAACATATGAAGTTTATCTTCGAGTGAAATCTTTTTTTCCACGAGAAGATAAACTTCATATGTTCAAGCCAACGTGTAATTTTCTTTTTATTACATA